>MNPL01003409.1:0-25679 GCA_002081605.1 Tropilaelaps mercedesae | reverse complement strand
GAACTGAGCGTTCAAGCCGCTTACTTTGAAGGGTAACACCAGAATTGAAGCACCTACTTATCTTCACGTGTTTTTTCGCCGGTCTGCAAGTTGCCATTGGAGTGTTAACTATTTTATTATTTAAAATTGTAAGAAAAAATTTTATAAAATAAATGAAAGATGGAGTGACCATTACAAGTGCACTAGCATTAGCATCAGGGTAGCGATATGACACTCCGCTAGTGAATGCGAACACACGGGCAGAACTAAAACCGGCTAATAGATATTCTTTATTTTGTAATACATTGTAACCGTGTTTGTATAGCGACTAGAAGAGCGATGAAGTAGGCAACTGGTCGTTAATGTTAGTTCAATACAAACTCCTCTGCACATTCACATAAAATATAGCGTGTTATCGTTCGTAGGCCAAAAATCACGAAAGAGAAGAACGTAAAATGTGAAAAGAAATGCGAGCATGCAATGATTGCATGCGACGATTCTCGGTTGCGAATATTCACAGTTGTCGAATGCGCCAGCTTGCATAGCAAGAGTATTTGTATTTATCTCGACTATCATAGCAAATAGTGGCATAACATAAATTATAACAAATGTGTTACCAATTAAACCGTCATACGCTGACTAGAAATGGAGTCACTTCTTCGCCTACTCAAAATTACACCAAATCTAAGGGTCCGGATAAGTAGGTGTGGTAATGCAATAGATTTAAAGAAACAAATACTTTTACAAGACTTCCGCAGCCCCACGGCGACATAGTTCCCTACTATGTGTGATGGAAAGTCCCTCATAGTTGCAACTTTCACATAGAGAAGCTCATCACGTTGGCTTGTCTGCTACGGTAGCAAATAAGCTTCTGTTCAATTTTCCAACGGGTCGAACTGAAGTTCCGCGTATGTACAAAATTTCAACCAGTTTTGAAGGGATTCCGGCAAACTAAATTCGATGGCACTCCTACCATCAATCTGATTCTCTAACCTGAACGAATATTTCGTTCAAAATTCAGTATTAAAATTGTTTCTAATGGAAGCGATTCGTATACCTACGGTCCAGGTGACAAAGAAGAGTTTGACAAAGGGACAAAATCTAATAGGAATAGCTTGACTGGCGAAATATTGCTTGCATGCAACGCTCGTTGTTCTGGTATTTTGTTAATATTGTGCATTCGATGCCATTGAGCGACATCGACAGGTGTGTTATGACTGTGCCACAAAGGAGCACCGTTCCAGTCTGCAATTGCTGTGACAATAATTGCCGTGAACGCTAAAAAAGGACTTCACTGAAACTCAGTGGTTATGATATTTGTTTTTAAGTAATTCCTAGAGCCTTTCAATTTGAAGTGACAGGTATCTTACGCATCTTGATGTACGCATCTTAATTCATATCGGTGCTAAGGATCACAACCAGAGAATATGAAACGAACCAACGTCTAGTGTGCTATTAGACGATACTGCAGCATAAGTTGACGTTTTTTCAATCAGATTTAGCGCGCAATGACTAATTGTCTGCTGACCTATCCTTTAGTCGCTTATATCTCTACAGTATACAACATGTGACTCAGGAAAATAATTGGAGGCAAAGCTAGAAATTGCTATAGTGTACATGCTATCGTGATCAGCTGACCACCCGTTCCATCACACAGGGGAAGTACACTTTTTGTACACTTTACTCTCTGTGTACTTGGGGTTTCGCGCGGAGACGCAGCCTTGCGTCTAGAAGCAGCTTACAATAGGCTCAAAAAATCTATATCACCATTTCTAAAAGGCCTGCAAAGCGAGTCAACACAACAAATTTCAGGGTTCGGCCTACAAGACCCAAATAAGGTCATTACACCTATTAGTCGCATATTAAACGTTCCTTCATATTGCACCAAACGTTGTTTCCCATATTAATGTGATTTATCAATCCATTACATCACTCATTAGTTCTTGATAGATCTTCATCAACTTGCTCAACGTGTCCTTCCCCGTCTTCCTGCCCTTGATTAAATTCTCGTTCACCATGTTTCACATGCATGTGTCTCGCCACCGAATGTTTCTGCGACGCCGCGTAATTGCACAGATTGCATTTGTAAGGTTTTTCGCCTGTGTGCTTTCGCATGTGCACTTTCAACTGACCCTTCTCAGCGAACGTGGCCCAACAGACATCGCAGCCGAACGGTCGGATGTTGTTGTGCAGTTTTTCGTGCGCTCGTAGACTTGACTTAGTCGCCAGCTGCTTGTTGCATTGGCCACAGGTGAATGTCCTTCCTTTGTGGCGCTTCTGGTGTTCGCGTAGGTAGTTCTTGTCGGCAAAAGTCTTACCGCATTCGTCGCAGGCGAATGCCTTTTCATTGCGATGCAGCCGCTCGTGCGCCTCGAGAGTCACCTTCGTGGCAAGGACTTTGTCACAGATGCTACACCTATGCACGTCCCCGTGTTGGCGTTTTGTATGCTCGAGCAGACGTTTGTTATTGGGGTAGGCGGCTTCGCATAGCCGGCAGCGGAACGGTTTATCAGCTTTGTGCAGCGATTCGTGCGCCTTGAGAGAGTCGGCCGTTGCCAGTTCTTTACCACATACACTGCACCGAAATGTCTCGCCCGAGTGTAGCCGTTTAATGTGCTCGCGAAGATTCTTTTCTCCTGGAAACGTTGCACTGCACTCCTCGCAGGCGAAAGGTCTCTCATTACGGTGGAGCCGCATGTGGGATTCGAGTGTCTCCTTTGAGCACATCTCCTTCGAGCATATGTTGCACCATAACGATTCATCACCGTGCTTCTTCAAGTGCTCGCGAAAGTAGTTTCTATTGCTGAATGACGATCCGCATTCCACACACTTGAACTGTTTTGCCTGAAAAAACCACGTCGAACCAGATAGAAAAAGACATTCGAGCTGTTTGACATCTCCGTGTATGACATTATGCTTTAAGGTAGGCCATGATCTAGAAATTGGATCGATTACACAGGGAAAAGCTAATGTGTATGAAATCTAGCAATGTTTGCACCCTTCCCATGTAGAATTAGTAACGTTAACGAGCTTTTGAAGAAGCTCTCCCCATCGTTCAAATAAGTACTACAGATTGAAAACTGAATGAATTGAATGCACTTTCAACAAACCTTCGAAAGTTTCGCTTTCTCCTGCAACGCAACCGCTGGAGACGTTTTCAGAAACACGCGTGGCGTTCCTGTTGTTATCCGCACAACCTTAGCCGGTCCGGGCACTAGTGCTAGCGTGGGCCGTAACTTCGAGACGGTTCGAGTGGGGACATTTTCTTCGCAGATCTTCCATTGGTGTGACCACTGGCCTTTTCGCGCGGCATTGCTACTCGATGAGGTGCTGACTTTCCTAGATGGATTGGACGTTGCGGAAGGAGTGACGTAAGGACGTTGAGGACGTGAGGACGTATGAAAGGCTTGGACAACTGGAGTTTGTTGCGGCACGGCTGTGTAATACCTCGATGATTTATTGCAGGGGATTCGAACATGCCTGGCGGCTTCTTCAACCTCCTCTACGACCACCATGTAGTCGTTGCTGTCGCTGCCTGCTTGCACATATGTCGAACATGTTAAGCATCAATCAGCGTTACGTTAATCGCTTGGTGGTTGAACTGAGGTGATTTCGGCTGTCTCAGTAAACAATGATATTGAGTACATCAAACGATATAACAAATAGGTGTATTGTTCGCATTTGCACATTATGAGAAAATAATACTGTGCTACTGTAGCTATTTCACGTGCTACTTCAAGACGAACATTGGTAGCACCGAGTGCCTTCTTCGAATTCCGCGCGAAACATATAAAAATTGGCGATCCTTGTAATTTAAAAATTTTTGAGTAAGCTGACTTTTTCATTCAATAAAGTATATCTTGAATAATTTTACATCTAGTGTAGCACACTAATGTAAGCCAGTGGTAATACTTAGGGCAAGTCTCGGGTCTCAATAAAATAATTAAATCATAGATAAGCAATTTTACTATTGTTAGTTATGCTTTAATTACAGAGATGGGGTAAAATATTGAATGCGAATTACAAAAAATGCATGACCGTACAGTTTCTTGTACACCACATATAAGGGTCACAAACTGTTCGAACGAGGGAATCGCAAAGTTGTAGTTCAACGAAAGTTTTAAGCAATAACCAAATCTTTTGCGACCCGCTATCCTGATTATTAAATTCGTTTTGCTTGCATTATTTTATGTACAGATGTGTTAAATATACTTTGACCCACTTGCATTACTCCATCAATATTCAGGCTATAAGCGCGACTTCACTACGGGAATTGATTGCATCGATCTGCCACTTTGGTCCTCGGTTTTTGCCAGACTTACGCCCTTTCATCACAAACGATGTAAACGCACCGATAGGTCCCTCAACCGGTTCATCATAAAGTATGATTTCTATGGTTGACTGATCCTCTTCGGCCGGACGGCACCAGGGCGAACCTTCAGCCCCTACAGCACTTTTGACCCTGTTGGTATTTGCCATTGCGGCAACTTGGCTCCCCCTTGCACCTGTAAATTTGAAGGATTTAATAAGAGGTCTACTGTGACACCGACAGGTACTTGCGTAGGCTTGTAAGCCCAGCTTATTTTCTGCGTAATTATTGTACTAATATTTAGAGTAAAACAATACATTTTAATCTAACATATATTTATTATATTAAAGCTGGGTTAGACCCGGTTACATCAAAAGAGCACTCCGTATTTGTAATCGGCACATTAGAATACAAAAAAAATAAGAACACATGTGGGTAAAAATTCAGGATTGCTGTCCACTGCACGTTTAAAAAAATTCGGTAAAAGCGACGTTACAGTATGAGTAACAGTCTAATTAATGAATTTATTTTGTTACTATATTACATGTTTTAAGAAATCCTTTTGTACTTTATTGTTGGATTTTATTAACCGTAATACCGAAGTGGACATTAAATCGTGTTAAAAATTATTAAATAGAATTGCAAATTATACAGGGTTTTAGCTCTCGTGAAGAAACGTGAGTTTAACGCACCCAACATAAATTGATCTCATCCAATTGTGCCAGGTGAGTAAGTAATATTGATTAGGCAACTGTTTATAGTGTACAAAGTATTTTTAACGAACACCTAATAGCCTATAGGTTCCCATTTATATATGTACTTAGAGGAGTTAGAATATTACACCACAATATTACACCAGTACTATATAAGCATCAGATTTTGAAATCGTCTGGTAGCAATTAACTTCCTTAATATTCTCGTCGCTGAAACACTTGTATCTCTTTTAGGAACTGAGTCTATGTGGAAACTGAATCTATGCAACTAATTCGGTAAAGCGTATTGTTAATTATAAATGTTCTTTTTTTTGAAATACCTATTACCGGCGGGCTCCCATAGAAATCAATTATGGGTTCTGCTCTAGAATTTGCATATAACGGAGTCCATCTGAGGAACTTGCTGCGCCACACCCAGTTGTTGGCTTACGCCGATAGTCTGGCAGTAGTCGTCACAGTGGAGGACGTGGACATACTGCAGATGAACACCCACACTACCCACGACGGGGTAACCACCTGGATGGAAGCACATGGCTTGGAATTGGCCCCTCCCAGGGACGAGGCTATTTCGCCGATCAGGCGTACTAAGTGCTTATCGATCGAGATTGCCTAAGCGACAGGTCGAGCAGACTGGTCCGTACTGCAAGGTACCTAGAAATCGATCTAGATCAACTTCTAACAGACATGTCCCACCTGAGAGTTGCAACGGCCAAAGCGCAGCGGACGGCCGCATAGATTAGCAGAATCCTCCCGAATATCAAAGGCCCAGAAGAACATAAGCGGCGTTTGCTCATGATGGCCTCTGAATCGACATGCTCTTTGGGACACTCGTGTATGAAGTCGTGGAGGACAAAAGGTATGTCCAGGACATAGTTTGAAGATACGCAAAGGCTGGCGGTCCAGGGCTATAATCAGCAGTGCGGCGACGCTGACCCTGGCGGGATCCATTCGTAAAACCTAGAGAGCCAGGAAAAAAGGACTTTAGGAAAACCCTTCTAAAACCAAATGCGAGGACTGAGAGGCAACTCTCCATAGGTAACAAGAGAAATGAGACTATACGACAAGGCCAGTCGGTTGTTACGGTCGAAGTGCTCATCGCATACATCAAGGCATGATCGACCAGGAAAGACACCCTTTTTTGACACCCAGATGCTTACCGGCTGCGAAAACTTTGTAAAATACATCACCGTTTTTGATAACTAGAAACAGGCGCGAGCCATGTGACAGAAACGCGATTCATGTGGAGGACCATACGTTCCTGTAAAGCCGGTCCGACGGTACAGGAATCTCTTGTCGGCCCTGTGGGCTACGACCATCCAGGAGCTCCTGCACCTCATATGCGACGACAAGGAAGACTGACTGAAAGGGCGGTCTTCGCGGGACAATTTCTAAAGGCGAAAGAGTTTAGACAATTAATCTTATCTCAAGGCGGATACGACCCTGACGCTTCCCAATTCTTCAAGATTCACAGGTTGTGGGGCAAGTGGCATTGGATATAATGGAGAACTCGAGGGGCGACCCCGACTCGTTGCTTCGGTGGGTGATCACCACTAATTGGCCTGCGGTATTTTTAAGAATGAAGATTCAGGCCCATGGATAAAAACTAGTCTGCGCGAGTTTAGTGGTGCAGACGCGCCTTCAGCGTTTGTTTCACACTACCTTTCGTAAATTCCCGGCCGTGAAGCCAAAGTGTGCATAAGCGTTTCTCCGGCGCAAAATAAAAAAAAAAAGCACAAATATTCTGGTCCACAAGAATGAGAAGTATATAAATCATCTGTCACTGTTACATTTAATGTACAACGCTTTATGATTTTTCTGGTAAAAGCCTATATTAAAAAAATTCTACCGATAAATATTATTCAAGAAAAAAGAATATAGAACAATTTGTGATTCCACTTCGGTAGTGTTGGGAGAATATTGGCGCTTTAATCAGTAGGGGTCGTAGTATGTCATTAGGCGTTTAAATGATGTCATAACCTCAATTTTGCAAAATATAAATCTTATACACGAATTAAAGGAAAAAAAGTTGTATGTTTTACAAAACTGTGTACATTTTGTGAATATTAATATGATTGTGTTACAATGAATAATAATATCTTATTGCGTGTTCAGTACTATACAGTCTGGGTAATTTCGGTAGTGGTAGAAAAATAAAAGGGTTTCAAAAGTAATAGCAACAGTTGTAGTAGTAGTCAGCCTTTTGAACAAAAGGCTAACCACTGAATATGCCACAGATAAGGGCAGCCCGTCGAGCTCGTTGGCTTGGTGCATTCGTATGCGTTTTGCAACTGGAGGAGACACGTGGGTGTACGGGTTCGATCTCCGCCGGTGCACATTTATATTTATATGGGGTCCGTCTTACGAGGTAATGCAAAAATTGCTACCGTAGACGTTAAATGTTGGCTGATGGTCAGCTTTAAAATATAGATGGGGGCAGCCCAAACACATAGCGAAGGAGTGCAACGAAGAAGTGCATTCGGCCAACTCGATGGAGTGGAAGTACTGCAAAAGAAAAGGCGAAAAAGACCTAATGGAAAAAAAGAGAGCTTTTACTGTACAAGAAAAACATCTTGCCCTCACTTTAAAGCCCGGATCAAGCATATTTCTCCGATCTCATTTCGGAAGCGAGAAAACAATATAATTAGTCAGGAACTGGAGATATTAGAGGAAGAATCTCTGAGTAAGCACTCGTGGATTCCCTTCGAATACGGCGAGGTCGAAAAGGAAGAGGGAGGCAGCCGGCAAGCAGGCCAGTTGAACGAGCAAGATGAACTTGAAAAAAACAAAAAGAAATACGATTAAGCAGCCAAAAACTACTCCACACCGGTGAAGTCATTGAACCGCATGTTGTAGTTCACGTACTGACAAATGCGTGCCAACTCGCTAAAGACGAAGATGCTGACTTTTTGATGACAACCGGACTGCCCCAAGAATCAATCTTAAACCCCTATCCCGCACGCGGACAATCTAGCTTTGATGGTTGCTTGCTACGAAGGAACTCTACAAAACAGAGAAAAAAATACTTAGCCGGTTAAGCAACTGTATGGAGCACCGGGTTCTGCACCTAACTCCGGAAAAAATGAAAGAGTAATGCTCGTCGCTAGTAAAAACCTTCGAGGGGACATTATGCTATATATACGCGCTACAACATGTTGGAAAGTAAGAACAATTGACACAAAGCATAGGTTTGCCAGAGAAAGTTTTTAGAAAGAAAACAGAGCTGGAAAACAAAAGGATCAAATAAAAATAGTTTCATATTAATTGTTAACTAATTAAATGGTTACTACCATATTCCTAACAGACAGTCCATCGATAAAATGTACCATACAGTTTTTATGGATTAAAATGCGCAATAAAGGAAAATTAATGAAAATAATACTTCTGATATTAGTAGTAGTAATATCAATGATAGGCTCTTCCAAGCTAGATGAATCCGTGCAAACGGTTAATAATGACGTTGCGCATGTTCTTTCAATATTAATGCTAATTTAACAATAAGCACTATCGAGACACTTTTTTATTTTTTTAACTGTTTTGGAGCATATGTGGAATATCATCTAGGTGATCCTCTCGTCAGTAGACGAAAATGTAACTTTTACTTTAAGTTGTTTTTGCTTTTTTTCAAAAATTAACTCCATGTACGTTTCGACTAGTCCAGGAAATAAGCAAACAAGCATTTGAAAACTGGAACAACACGGACTGGAGCTGAATATTCCGCGCGCTCCAAAGGCGGTCACATTGAAATTGTACGAACATTCCCGGGATAAGCCGATCTTCCTTCAGTACTTTTCGATGGTTTTAATAATTACAGATAATTTGCAGGCCATTTACTCTCCACTTCTCTTTTTCGTTCACGTTATGCGCGTAACCTGCGTTAGAGCAGTGACCAACTAGAGAAAATAGTCCGGTAAATAATATTAAAGGGGGCAATATTGTTATAAATACCAAGCCGAAGCGGTTTCTTTATCAGCACATCTTTATTTGAACAATTTCCCCGTACTGTATTTTTAATGCTATTTTTTTCACTGAAAAAACAAATCTTTACTAAGTAGCGATGCTTTGTTAGAAACACCCTGTCGGTTGGCCCAACTGTTTATCAGTTAAGAAGGCCAAGCTTCTTGTTTACGCACCGTCGAGCTACGAATCGCTCTTCTATGTCACCACAATGATGAATTGAACGCATCAGGTAAACACAACAGTTTTTTTGTACTGTCCATCGATCACACACAATCATATACCTATTATCCAGATTTTATGGTAGAAAAGTATAGTCCCCTACAAAATTACTTACGGAAAAGTCCAGATTATCGGGCGGCATGGATGCATTCCTGTTTACGATTTCCAGACCGAGCGATCCATGGTGTGGGCGAGGCCAAACCGGCGCCCTCTCGCCGTCGCCCAAATTAAGCGCATCAAGATGACATTTCACATAAGACCTTGCCAAAACAAATACCATAGCTTGCTTATTATGTAGCAACGATTAACTTACCGAATTCAAGTTACTCCCTGTATACGTCTGTATTTAGCGTTTCATTATGGCCATAATCTGGTAACAACGCGAGCTTGAACTGGTGGTTACACTCTGTTACCTTCAAGCGCAGCGATGGAAACAGAAAAGATAATAAATGAAACGCGAAAGTATAAATTAATGTCTTAACCACTTAATTGGTATAATTTTTCAGCCGTTACCAACAAAAAACCATCAGTAAACTGCCCCTGATTTAGCATGATTATATTACCTGACAAGTATTATCCATTAGTAAGCTGCTGCTTAACTCTACGTGAAAATTTTTTCGATGTTTTAAGTATTTGTAGAATCTATAAGTTGGCCTTATCAGAAGTTTGACCCACCTTATTCCGCATACGATATTATGTATTCACTAGACTAATAGGATAAATTAGTGGCGATGAAAGCATCAGTAATAGACACTCGATCTTTAAAAATAATTCATGAGCCCGGCAAAGTCTATCAATCTATCGACATGATTTTTATATCAGGCCCCGCAGGCCTTTTTCTGGACTTTTGAAAGTGGAACACATGCTCAAATGGGTCCTAGCTGTGGCTAAGTAAAATTTTAAAAATTATAATGAAAGAGCTTACTATCCATAGAGTTAAGCTACGATAGTCATTTGAAAGAACTTTTTTAAGAAGTGCATACATGATATTCCCTCACGCAATCGTCTACACAGTTAGAACATTACGCTATCAGCCTTCTGTGATTTAATAATAATAAGAAGAAAAAGAAAACGAAAAGCTGACTATACCCCTGCTTATCTCTGAGAGGCGTGGTTGCAGGTAGATAAAGCTCGACTGGGTTGTTTTTAGGGGTGGAGTGACTTCCAGTCACAATGGTTACGGCAGCGGGACATTAATAAATAATCCGTTACGACCTGTTGGTATTTGTTATTTTTGTTTAGAGCGACAGAGATAGTCGGAATTTTTTAGTTAACGTTTTAATTTTTATTGGTGTTTCTCAAGCGTACCTTTTGCACAAAGCAGCTGCACTTGCTATGATGTGTATATTAAGTAAGCAAATGCTGGAACAGCGCTCCAATAAAACTTGCTAATATGACTGGTGTACCCACCGATAGCTCTTCCGTGACAAACCGCGAAAAAAGTTGTGAAATCGGAACTTACCATTGGCATTGTATGTTGAACGAGTACTGCACTCCACGAGCCTTGTTTCAGGGGATAGTCTTTATTGACGCTATACTGGAATCCAGGCGTGTGTTGGATGTGTCACTATAGAGCTATATAAAATAGCTGGAACTCCCGTCGTGGACTACATGTTGATAGATAAAAATTCGCCCGTGTGAGGATCCCTCTTAGTTTAAACTGTTTCTACGGTTTGAAACACAGCGGTATGGAATCTATACGGCCAAGTATATATTTCACCTTTTGGTATATCGGCATGAATTCTACTCATTTTATTCATTTTTCTGGGACCTCTCGTCGTGGCCGAACGATGTTTTCTCTATAATACGTTGAAGAGATGGGGTATTCATTTCAACTCAGCCCAGGCCCCTGACATAACTCATTGTTCGAATTTAGCACTATAATTCGGTCATTTCACTCAACTTTTGAATTACTCAGACCTTGGGCTTAGGAATCAACCGCTTGTACCGTGCCTTTTGCCTCAAAACTTGTTATATTTATAAATGTGGCGTTTGCGCCAAATAACTTCCTCAAGTTGCTCAGATCCATAAAAAATTTTCTCGTCCAAACGCTTAGAAACCCCAATCGCATTCCCTTATATATTATTTTTGAATAATATACACTATTTTAGATCTACTATTCTACCTAAATAGTTTCTGCTTTGAAGAGCGTACGTCGAGATTCTTATATTTGCGTTACATCTCGTTGATAACAGTAAAAATGATTTAATCAGCCAGTTGGTGGCTAACTCCCTCTCAGTTAGCTTGAAGGTTGCTTGGGTTCTTTATACCCATTCATTGCTAAGTAGCAGTTTTGAATAGTAATCCTTATTTATAGAACAAAAGTAAATTAAACCTCCGTTCAGGCAAAGTGGAATCGTTTCCATAACAGTAATCCTTATATTGTTTAGAATGTACTATTCTTGTTGTGCCTGCAATTTTCCAAGCGAGTACATTCAAAGATTTTGCTACAACTTTCGGAGATTGTCTCGACAAGGCATTTCACTACTGTGTCCTCCCACCAGTTTTTGCGGCGACGAGGAATGACGACTCGTCCGGACTTTCTCTCCCCCAGATGTCAGCATCATCGCTTATCCCTACGAGGACCCGAGGCCCTGAGTAGCTGAAGTGAGAAACAGCCCAAGAACCCCCGGACAGGCGCAAGGCATCCTCCCTTCCGCTCCGGAATAGGCCCGTCCTTTCCCTATGGCTGCTCCCGCTCCTCTGTCCATCCGCCTCCAGGGTAAGCGCGCAGGATTACACGTACCGAGCCCACACTCGCAGTTGCACTCGTCAGCCAGCCACTATTTCAGACGCTCGCTTCGAGCAACACCAACCTACCAGCCCGTACACTCTTCCCTTAGGGTTAAGTCTCTCAAGTCAAGCAAGCCAGCAAACTTTCTAGCGACGAACCAGAAACCCCAAGAAAAACTGACTGACTAAAACCGCATATCCATTTACAATTCAGGTCTCGGCGACTGACTAGAAACCTACTCTCAACCATAGCAAACCAAGCCACAACTAGACACGAGAGCACAGAAATTAGAGGAGACCAGATGAAATAGACGAAGTCATCGACGTAAAATTCATCTGAACCACTGTTGATTGCCTTATTATCATCCGTGTTATCATTAGCGGTGTTACCAGAAAAGGACGCAAGCAATAACCACGAAGCTCGGCTCCGCAGATGCTGGCCTAGCGCTTATCGTACGCCGCTATCGGCATTGTGTGTTCACGACGAGATGGAACCAAGCTAAAAATTGCCGCAGCCAACAAAGACGACGAGCTGGGAACTGAGCGTGGCGAGTACCAACTGGTATCTCTTACCGAGGCACGCGTACACTCACACACACGAGTGGCATTGCGGGCACCGTTCTAAACGCCTGTGTATCACGCTATTCGTCTGGTGCGTAGGCATGGTGTTCCGACACCAGCCATCACTGTGCCAAAGCAGTCAAAGCTAGCGAAATATAGAGTGTTCAAGTGACGGTAACAAGACAACCCGTCGATTCACCTAATAGCGTAACACTAACGTGATAGCTACCTCCCATATATAGATATATGTGTGCAGTTCCCTATTACCGTATGAGCACGTCGTCCACATACCTAATTGCTAACACATACCCCGTTGAGCAATCCTTTACCACAAGCGTACATACATTCACACACATAATCGTTATCGATCGATCTCAACCCGTCTCCTAAAGTGATCAACGGTGCTCCGGCGCCAGGAATGAACCGCGGCCACCCATGTGTTTGGCAGGTCCCTTAGAGGCTCAGGGGGATAACGCCGAGCAGCACAAGCAAGGCGACAACGCAGGCGAAGCAGAACAAGGCGAAGAAATGAGACTAGACGAAACAATGATATCAAGCGAATTGATGTCTGACACATCACAAAGCGATGAGGAGCTAGTCACGATGTGTAAGAAAAGATGCACACCACACCCAACCCTGTTGCCACAATGCCTTAGCCACAGCTTTTTGAACCTTATCTGGATAGATGCGCTGTTGCGACAATATACGACAATACTTCGAGAGCAACACGGCCATTTGCGACAATACGCCGAGCCGTACCAGGAGCTGGTACCGTGTCACCGATCGATATCGCACTATCAACACCTGGAACTACGCCAAGATGCTAGGCCATACGCACAACAAGTACGAGGCGGGCAGCGCTGGCACGCGCTGCCAAACGATCAATCACACAGCGCTACTTGCACGAGCGACAAGGCACCCATAGCAATAGCTGCTGGAACAATAACAGAAACAACAGCAGCAGCAAGGACAAATTTTGCAACAAGAACACTATCGTCGACAGCTCAAATCCGATGCACGAAGGCCCTTCGCAATGTTCAACCGACGACAACAACAGCCATCTCCGATGACGCTGCTAGAATTTCTCAGCTGTACGCGACTCTACGTACGTCTGACGCTTCCAATGCACGTAGCGCCGCTAATAGTCTTGTTCACGATATTGAGGATACCATTTCTAGTCGAACCGCTAGCACACCAGATAGCGCTGACAATGCTTCATTTATTCTTAGGACAAGTGCCACATCAACGACAAGTCGCCCAAGTGCTTCTGACGGCGCTTCGGATCAAATTTCTACAAACACTTCCACCAATATGTTTACCTCTACTGCAGCTGCTATTTCGACGACTCCAACTGCCACCGATAGTAATCGTGCTGCGACCGTGCGGGTCTGCACGACTGCATGCGAAGCTGGGCTTGGCGCCATCATTTGTGGCAATATAGCCAGCATCGCCGTCGCTGAACGAGTGACGGTGAAGAACGTCGGCACTGGCGCGGCCTTCCTGGGTTTGCCCGTCCGGCCACTGCCCAATGAAACGACGACGACAGCAGCAGAACGAGCAGGCGGACACGCGCCCTTGGCGTCGTCATCGACGTGTTCGGATCCTGCTGGAGCTGAGCGCAGCCCGTCCAAATGTCAACCTGCTGCAAACGGCTCGTCGGCTACCCGTGTGGTGTTCCGAAATCGAGGGACCACAGCGTTAACAATACCCGCTAGTGGCCAGCGAACTTCAGCGGCCTCGCAGACGACGTTGCCGTGGTCGTGGACTCTGACGGCGTGGCTGATGTTGGCCTTGTCGGGCATGACCCCAGACGGGATCGGCCTGGGTCTGCCGGGCGCGGCAGCCTCCCGTGAGGCCAAGCGTCTGTTCGACGATCTGCTAAGCGACTACAATCGACTCATTCGGCCTGTGGGCAACAACTCTCACAAAGTGATCATCACGGTTGGCCTCAAACTGTCACAGCTCATTGACATAGTACGTATTCGTCGGCGTGCTTTATTAGTATGCGCATTAATACATGAGTATATTGTCTTATTTCGCAGGTACTACGCCAGGGACCAGTCGAAATTCATCCGGCCTCCTCCGCGCTTGCATTCCTTAGTTGAGGTCTGTGTTTTACATCACGCCGTTCCGCGTGAAGATAATCGTACATAGAGTACAGTGGTTACATTGGTACATTCTCCTGATGTAGCTGGCATCGGGACACTTGACCGAGCAGAGTGTGAACTATTAGCATGGAGTATCTACGAATACATAGGGCCGCGTTGCGACTGGGTTATATTAGCGAAGCTTTTTCTAATGATTAGAGTTTATAGAATATCGTAAACGTTCTCACCCTCACCCTGTGAATACGAGTTCAGCCCACGGTCCATACAGACAGTTACTGCTGTCAACCTCATATATGGTGATTGCCCGTCCACGGTCGTCTTTTTAACTTGGACACTGTTCGGTGATTAACAAGTTCCGTATGAGTTTCTGGTTATCTTCGTTAGATCGGACAAGAAATATAGTTAGCCTATCTTAGACACATGTTTCAGCTTGCCCACAGCTTTTTGATTAGTGCATCATTCACCCGTGCAGGTTCTATTTGCCTTGCGATCGCACGTGTTCATAACGGCAGCATAATTCGTTCCTTTTAGCGCGCGTCACTCCAAGCTAAACATTCTTTCGTAGATCGTGGAATGCATACAACATCAGAAGTATTTTCTACATTGTATAGCGCAGGTTCGACGGTGATCTACTTTAATCAACAGTGTAATTGCGCATACCGTCAATGGTTTTAGCAAAAGTGAAGTGTCTAAAGTTCTATTCTTCGAGCCGGTATTGACCACAGACGTGTGTTCGGAAATGCCCCGATGCTTGTCTCGTAAAGTTCTTCGTTGTGTGAGAGCTTATCGTGCAAACGTTTCTAAATTTATGCAACACAAGAAATTAAAGAGGTCTGTTGGTCTTTCTTAAATCATCCGCCCCCTGTGTTGAGGGTCCGTTCTTCGAAAGCTTGGCCAGGTGGAATGTTTTTAGATCTTAGCTCAGCTGAATATTTTAGTGATCAAATAATATCAAAACGGCCACGAATGGCTGAATTACCGCTGTAAGTTGAAGAGAATAGGGAGAATCGTTTCACTATGCAAATGCTAACGTTTTACCGTTACTTTCCATTACAGAACTTGAAGCACCAAGTGATGACAACTAACATATGGTTGGAACAAGTAGGTGATGCAAATAGGCACCTAATCCACTATATACGAAACATATTTAAGTCATTGCGATAAATTAAGATTCTATTATTGTTATAGTTTTAAGTATAGCATTAACATTAGAGCTGTCCACGTAGATGTATATATTGATGTCATCATTGTACTGATGGTTCTCGTACTATTTGTCGCTTAGTGTTACCATTAATGGTCGCGATGGTACAATAAGTGCCAGAATGAGCGTTAAGCAAGGCTTTCTCCATAATATTGCCCCAAGTTCAAGCAGACTTCAAACCGCGGGGGGTTACTATCCAGACTAATGTAGTACAAAGACTTGGAGTACAACGTAAACAATCCATCCGTTGCAATACAATCATTTAAACTGTGAACAAAGCAATATAAAATCGGCTTAAATGTTGAGCATGAAAAGCCTATAGGGGGTTACGTTCGACACCATCGACAACAAACTTTAGGCAGGGTGGATTCGCTTCCGTAACAGTAATCGGCACGATTTTCTGTTCCCAGTGTTTAGTATATTTCTTTAGATTATAGTTCTACTCATTAACCATATGGGTACTCGGACGAATTATGCACAGAACCATGGCTATAAAAAGCATCCTCAGTCGCTTTACTGACATCTATTCTCCTGCTTTCAGGAGTGGGAAGACTACAAACTGAAATGGAATCCCGCGGAATATGGTGGAGTTGACATGATTCACGTGCCAGCCGAAAATATCTGGCTTCCCGACATCGTACTGTTCAACAAGTAAGGGCATGTCGTCGCATGATAGGGATTGACGTGTAACTGTTGTGTGTATAATAAGTTATATAATTGCAGATTGCCCTGCGATATTGCAGCTACACCAATTGTAAAGACAGACTCCGCCCGTTAGTCGTAGAAAAACATCCGTCTGCCGCCTGCCTTTCAACTTCTGGTTGCGTCAAATGACACCCTCAAATTAAACTTTCACGCTCCACACTTGGGGGGAATAATTAATGTAGCAACCAATTAGTTAGTCAATCCAAGTGAGCTTTATTAACAGAGCTCCACAAACGCTTTAGTTTAAGTTTGCTGAGTCGGTAAAATACGAAGGATTTTCTCAGTTCGTGCTAACAACGCTTTGAAGTTTCTGATCGGCATAACGCGCAGGGTGTGTATATACAAATTAAACATGCTACGAAACGACGTTGCCTCGTCTCTCAGACTCGACTAGTGTGAGAAACGAAAGTGTCTAAATATTTACTATATTTTCATCCTAATTACCCGAGTTACAAAATCTGGCCTTTTTATGTCGCGTTCTAGCGCCGACGGTAACTACGAGGTAATACTAATGAACAAGGCAACCGTCTACTCTACGGGAAAGGTCGTATGGAAGCCTCCGGCTTTGTACAAAAGCACGTGCGAGATTGACGTCGAATATTTTCCATTCGACGAACAGAACTGCCTCATGAAGTTCGCCTCGTGGACGTATGACGGTTTCGAGGTTGACCTGCTCCACCAGAAGCAGAAACCCGGTGAGACTGAGGTTCAGACCGGTATAGACATGAGCGAGTTCTACAAGAGCGTTGAGTGGGACATCCTCCTCGTGCCCGCCAAGTACAATCAGGTTTGTAACGGCGTCCACCTACCCCTAGATAACCATTGAAGTCAATCGTCAACAAGTACGGTATTTTCGCTCACTTTGTTTAACAGGAAAAACCGACAAGTCATCTGGGTTGTTCCATTATGGTCGATCACTTACGTAACATGATATCCCCAGACTTATATGTGCTGTACGGATTCTACGGAACTGTTACTATGTAACAATTTGGCCTCCATCGCATTGGAGAGCCGAAGATCTAAAAGTTGCTGCTATTTTTTGGCATTTCGTCTACGGTACCCTCATGCACACGCTAACATCATTGTGTCGAATTCGTTGCAGGGTAAATACGATTGTTGCGAGGAGCCGTTCCCGGACATCACGTTCAACATCACGATGCGCAGAAAGACGCTTTTTTACACCGTCAACCTGATCATCCCGTGCGTGGGTATCTCCTTTCTGACAGTGTTAGTCTTCTACTTGCCGTCCGACTCGGGTGAGAAGGTTACCCTCTGCATTTCGATTCTCGTCTCGCTAACCGTGTTCTTCCTGCTGCTCGCCGAGATTATCCCTCCGACCTCCCTTGCCGTACCGTTATTAGGTAAATACCTCCTCTTCACGATGATCCTCGTCACGCTATCGATTTCGGTCACGGTCGGCGTGCTAAACGTACACTTCCGCTCGCCGTCCACGCACAAAATGTCCCCCTGGGTGCGGCGCGTATTCATTCACATTATGCCGCGCCTGCTGCTCATGCGAAGGCCGAACTATAACCCTGTACCCGACGAAAAACACCACAAGTATACGCTCGAACATAGAGCACAGCAACAGCTGCTTCAACAGCAGCCGCGTCTCCAACAACAGAATCAACAACTACAAATGCAGCATCAACCGCCTGCCGGCTGCAATGGAGTAGAACTTAACTATCGAGAATCCATGCTTAGAGGTAGGGTCATACAGTTGCAGGCAAGGCGTTGTGGTGAAAGTGAAGCACGAGTAGAGCACATTTATTCACTTGTTTATTTGTTTATTTATTATAGTGCAGCATATTCTATTACGGGCCTTGTTTGTTAACGGGTATTACGTGTTCTACGTGGATAATTACATCGAAAAGCTTATTTTCTAACAGCACGATGAAACCTAAGCAGAAAAACTTACTCAAATCTACAGAAGTTCGATAGAGCTGCTTAGTCTTGACATCCAGAATTCAATAGTCAGGACTACATGATTGAGACTTAGGAGAACCGATTTTATGGAACCTGTGGTATTACATTTAGTATGGTTAGGTTAAATTACATTTCCAGCCAATTTATTATAATACACACACGTTAGGTGATAACCCTTTCACTATGCCAACGCCAGTACTCGATATGTGATGATAACAAAAATAACAGAAGAAGGCTGACGCAGGCTATCCTGAATTAATTTACTGAGTTTCGTCTGTACAACCGGCGTGTTTACTAGATCTATGGCTCGATTCATTCATAAGATTAGTAATTATAATTCACCTCTATGTTATTTGTATCTGCTAGGCAATCCGAACGCACTTCAGCTCGGCCCCTCTATCCGAGCAGCGATGCGCGCCAGCCCACTCCTGGACGAAGTGGGTCTGGCTCGCGGCAGCCTTTCGAGCGGTTTGGGACCCTTAAATTCGCTAAGCCATATGGGTCCGATGGGACCAATCGAAGCTATGGAGTCAGGACTGCAAGCTGGCAATCTCCCTCCGCCAGGTCTGCCACCGGAATACTCCGCCGAACTGCAAAAGGCGATTGAAGCCATCCTCTTCATTGCGGAACATTTGCGTAAAGACGATGAAGACGAAAGCGTAAGTAGACGACGAGGAACATACGATTTTTTTATATCTGTTACGCCTGTGAACGACCACTCTGAATGGCCGGGTTGCCCTTTTTTATTCTACTTTACTTGACCTGGCCTAACGTAGAGACCAGCATACTGTTCCCTTAAATTCACTTGCAAACTAGGGGAACGAGCCTGAATCGCCCTGACCTCGGTACTCAGAGTTAACATCTCTGATTTGAGCCGAAAGTTGTCCTATCTGATCTATCCACTCAGAGAAAGATACTTTCATTACCAATAGAAAGCGTGTGCCCATGCGCAAGCAGCTAAAGCTGCTGACCTGTCTAGCAAAAGCTACAAATAATAATGAAGTTTCCCAAAGAGCAATCCAAGAATGTATAATATTTCAGCTTGAACGAAAAATTTCTTCTCTCATTTATTTGCCATTACTTGTGAAAAAATGGCACACCACTCTGAATACTTAGGATGACGATAGCTCATCTTGACCGATCACGCTTGCTGTATTGTCAACTGCCAATTATATTGTTTACCATCCGACGCATCCATTTTACAGGAACGCCAAGATTGGAAGTACGTGGCCATGGTTTTGGACCGGCTATTTCTGTGGATTTTCACCTTGGCATGCGTGGTAGGTACAGCCGGAATCATCTTGCAGGCGCCGTCACTGTACGACGATCGCGAGTCCATCGACGTGCTCATGTCCCAGATTGGAAGGAACACCGCGCCAACAATAACAACAGCCAATACTCACTAATAACTCAACTGTCACCACCAATGCAACTCAACACAACTCATCAAATGCCAATTCAACCGAATGCCAATACAAGTCTACAATTGCAACCGATTCATTGCTATCTACAGCTATTACCACTAGACTAATGAATACTGGATGAAACATCATTTCTATGGGGTAACTATTATGGCACACCTGTGCCATACAGATCTGTGTACTCTAGCACGGGTCTAACTTTGCTGAATTGCTGGTTGCGCCGGAGCCCCCGGTACGCACTGGCAACAAGCAGCACCAACCGATTTCCGTCAAAAATCATGGAACATCAAGAGAGAATCCAACTACAGTGACTAAGCAATTTGATCATTGCCATAATTATTACCTCTCCACACACCTCCACTCCGCTTTCCTCATAGACATACGTACCATCCAAATAGCAAGCATCACCAGCAACGGCAACAAGAAGTATCATAATGTTTAGAGCAAATGGAAACACAACGACGATAGTGAACAGCCATATGATGAACTCAACATAGATATAGTCGATACGAAACCTTCGACTCGCGCATCTGCTAAATCCGACAAATATAGAAGAGGAACAGAACGAGAGGACAAAAGCAAACGTTGGACTCTCAACAGCTTCAATTCACCCAAACGACGGGCCCTTAAGCCTACAGTTCCTGTTCTCACTCTGCTGGATGAAATGCCGATACCGGTCGGCTATTGATTTCACCGATATCGTAGAGCGATACCCTGCTTGCGCGCCTTCTGTTGATGTTGCGTACATACGCAAACGAGGCGCAGATAGGCAGCCATGCGCGAGTTGAGTACGCCGCTCACTTAACTCCGACGGAGTTCTGCATTAAGGCTAATGCCATGGATCAGCAATATTCTCTACAGCATCAAACGCTTTAGCCAGGTGCGTCGAACGTTCATTTTAAATCGTTTGGTTACGGAACGACCTCGTCACATCGGAAATAAAAAAAGCAGTGTACATGGATGCGGTGATTTGACGTTTGTCTGGTTTGTGATAGAACATCGATAAGAGAACTTTGAAATGAGCATGGAACGTATGCAAAGCAGCAAAAAACGGAAGTAATGTCTTTCTCTCATTGCAGGAGCCGGCCTGAACCGCGTGATGTGCGGCAGCTAATACGGTTGTGTACTCAACAATGGACACCTTTGATCCAAGTCGATTGTCTTTGATATATCGATAGTTGCCTAAAAATTCCAAGAGATATGATGTTCTGGCAACTGCATCTTCTTGTACCTACCACGTCTCGACGTAAAGCTCAACTTCCGAATAGACTCTCGATTTGAACAGCAGGACCGTGGGCCGAATGTCTGCATCCTCCTCTACGAACCTCAACGAATGCTTTACTGTCCAACATCGCGTGAGAACACCAGTGCAGCGTCACAGGCTTTAACAGATTTTTTAACAGAACGGAAAACTCGACTGATCTTCGGCCTCAAAATTCCTGCGACAACTGTAGCTACTTTTGACCGGCAGGAACGTCATGACGGTCGACTGAAGTGAACCTTACTCTATGAAGCTCAATTCGCGAGGTTTTACAGCTCCAAAGACAAAAACCATTCTCTCTCAATAGTGATTCAATACTGGCGTTGAAGTGCACTGTTGGTAACGATTAGGAAAAGCAATTTTTCTCATCACATCTCCGCATCACTGAGTGACCGACGTCGACGGCATGTTACCACAAGATGCCGATCATGTTGTGCTGCCACGCAGTAGCAGTGACAATGCACTATAATAGAATTGCCCTTGAAATATCTTGAGCCCATTATAAGGCTAAAGGTTACCAATATTAGATCCTCTTGAGTCAACTGTAGTTCAGCGAAACAGTAGAAAAGACACCAAGTCGCACATTTATGTGGGACGTGGTAACTGCATGTAGAGGTTTTTCTCCTGTCGGGCGTCAATCACAATATGAGTTCTACTTGCGGTTTAATTATCTTCACCGCCTAGTCGGCATGTAGAAATTAAAAAAAAAATACGCAATAGTGGTTTCATACCAGATGTTTGCAGCTAGTCTAAAAAGACGATTCCACGCATCGTCGGACACTGGTAGTACCTGCCGCATTCGTATAGCTTGCGGCCAACTGATATTCTCACAACAGTTTTGCGGGTCCCCTTAGCACAGCAGTGATTCATATAAGCCATACCTACGGAACACGCACATATGCAATATAAGCATCTTTGATACAACCCATAATGACTAGGCGCCTGCCCCCTGATATACGACCTACACTAAACTGTCACAAAAGCATACAGAAGCTCTTAAAAAAGCAGCTCCGAGAACTGACGTACTTTTACGTAGCCAACAATAAACAGTCTCACGCTACAGATACGGTGACAGAAAATCTTTACCACATCCCGTGCATCTGATAGGGAAAGTTACGCGTAATTATTCTATACTATACGACCTACAACTAATATAGGCACCCTAATTACAACGACGTGTGAGCGCATTCGCTTAGCGAAAAGCAGTGGGCGTGCGTCCAAATCTGAACGTGTGCGTCCAAATTTTCTTGACCTGTGCCCTTTTAGCTTGTCTCCTGGCGGACAAACAGCACAGAGTTAGGTAAAATGAACCAACTGGAAATTCATACGCGATTACAGCGACACTCTATGGTGCGCAAAGTACGTTTTTGGAGGAACCCCATCTACACGACATGGATTAGCGCATATTATAAGGATAACATTTTGAAAGATATCCACAGCGTCCTCATCTGTAACTACGAAGATGTGTCATAAACTAGCGTGTGTGAAACGCCTTCTGTAATGGGCCTACACAACAAATGTATGTTAGACGGTGTCTCCGTATGAGACAACCCTGAACACAAGCAGACGTATCTGCTATAGCACACACAATATGGGAGCATTAAATAACACAGGTTACCCATCAATAAGCAGTATTAAGAGAAAAGCTTATAAGATATGGGCTGATCACGCATGGTTCTTGACAGAATCAGATGGCCTAACGGACAAGGCGTCAAATTTAGAGCAGTTACATACTGAATGCAGATACATTCAAGTACTTAGAAGCGGGTACGACATCGAATGATAAAAAGACGTTGCCACTGTCAACACTGGAATACTCTAACTTTTGGAGCAGCAAGAATGTACCACACGCCACCGATGTGGGTGCGTTATCCGACGTTTTTCTACGCCGCGATGTGCCAATCTCATGTAAACTGGCGGCTCTCCGTTTACTTCGGCTAGATTCGCAAGGACACGAGTGTTCATAGAGGAATTTACAGACGGGGCAACACCGTGTGCAGGATATACCCACGATCCTTCCTAGCCTATCGAGTTGTCCAATGCCAAATCCTATATACCTATATACATAAAGACACGTATGTAGCATGAGGTGCCAACCGCTGTGTCTGCGCAAAGCTAACGCGTGCATTCACTTCAAAAACCACCAGAATTTTGTCGTTCTGAGCATAAGGCGTCTTCAAATTGGTTTGCAGCGGTTCCTAGAGCGTTTTTTTGCTAGTGCGTCCGAGACACTCTCAGAAGCAGATTGTCCCAATTCGAAAGCCACAAACAAGAGTTGCTCAATCAGAAAATGGCACTCTCGGCGAATGTGCGACATCATTAATAAACATCACGTGACGACTTTCTCCGCATACGGCCGTTTCTATGAGTTGGCTTTCGTCTCTTTATCACCGCCATGAATCCCTTCCTGCATGGACATGCAATTGTTCTGGATTGGGCAGCTTCGCTTTTTACTGTTACCGCATACACACAACCAAACATCTGCATTCAGACGTCTACAGAGATAGAACTCGGCATAAAATACGATGAATACATGTGAGTGACGCTGATTGACGATTGATCTTCATACATGTGTCTCTATTGACCTTATTACATGTGAATATGAGGGGGAGAGAGAGAGAGAGATAAATAGAAAGACAAGGAAGACGAAATGGGGAAAGAACCCCCATTCAACAGAATCTACAACTTCTCAATGAGTAATTGTTGTTGTTGTTTACCCGCCGCCGCTGCCTCCAAGACCGAGCGCCGGCCCAGGCTCGCAGGCACCCTAGATTCAGTCATACATTAGTTCGCTATAACAGAATCTGTTTCCTTAGCCTACGGATAGGAAGCAGTAAAAGGCAAACCTGACCGAAAAGAGGTCAAATGGCGTATTGATAAACAATCCACATATTGGCATAGGTGTCAGAGAACAATCCACCTTAGAATCGAACGTAGAGTCGAGATTGCTTACACCCGTTTGATGTGGTTTTTGAAGGCGTCCTTTGCAATGCTCTACCACAGTGCCACCTTCTAATTTGTAAGAGGGCCTCCGGTCCTGAAAATATCTGGCGTTCATGGCTCAAAGGGTTAAAAATCAGGAAGCTATCTTCAAAATCCGCAAAAAGATTTTTTCAGTTTCAGAATTATAGGCATCTCTCGGACAATACATCGGCTCTGTATCTTCTTAATGGCCACAATTATGTTCACGAATGTATTTAATGAAGAGCCTTCAAAGTAGAAGTTGAGGGCCACATCATTCTAGTAGCTGACGCATATTAGCTAAATCTAACGATTTAACTTCAGCCGTTTACGATACTGTTATAACCGTAGCAGTTCCCGATAGTCTAATACTAGATAATTAAGCGCTTGTGACTGCGTGTAATGTCCGCTGTGTGAGACTGAGAGTTGAACATTCGTTTCCTCTCAGTAACGTGTATTTTCGTCGTACGCAATATTTCGATACACACAGCTAATCTGCTAGATAAAGCTAGCTAGCTAGGGTGTCTGCATGAGTGAGATATATCCAGACGCAGATACTTCAAGCGTGTCCCTCCGTTAGGGCTGACAGGGTATTCCTGTGGGTGCGGGTATGTCCGGCGGCGGCAACCGGTGGCATTACAAGCGGTCATTTGGTTTGGTTGGGTTTCTTCCAGTTTGGCTGAGTCAAGCAACTCCGCGTTACACCTAAAAATGGCACTAGTGATTAAAGACGGTTCTGTGTACTGTTAACACTGTGGCGAAACAGGGACCCCACTGTACATGACAGCTAAGGAATGTTGCGTCCAATCAAGTAGTACAGCGATTCTATGATTAAAGCAATTCATTATCGTTGTTGCAGATTATTGTTACGTATTAATGACATGACGAGTAGGAGGTGATAAAGGCATCGACATTGAAACAACTACAAACATTTAACAAGGATGAAAGTAGACGATATTACTTCATGACATTGTGTCTGATGCAGAAGACGAAATAATCTGAGTGAAGAACCAGCCTTCGCAAGAATGATGTTAAACTAAAATACAAAAAACAAACTACAGTACACACATCTATATAAATACATTTAGGCAAGATTCTTGCGGCTAAACGTTTTCTTTTTTAAATGACGCCGTCGCTTAAAGTCGTTTTCTCGTGCGGTTTCTGATAGTTTTGTTTTTATTGAAACGGACAGCAAAATACGTGTTCGCGTCCTCACTACCAATTTCCTCACGCATATAAACAGGCAGACGACAGCAAACAGCGCTGCATTGCATAGATACATCGATTAATATGCTCTCGCCCAGCCGTTGTCTGCGTTGCAGATCGATCCTGATTCGACAGACACTCGCTGCTCTAGAGCACGGCAACGATAGTGTTGAGGGAAAGGCGGTAATTGATAGGGGCAGAATACGGCACCTACTTGTTCCAACATCATGTTATTATTTAATGACCCATAATCAACTCGCAAACAAACAAATGTCAAGCAAAAATGCAGCTATTAAGAAGACACAGGCAGCAACAACAAACCTTTAACAGAACGCTATCAATTTGTTATTGAAGCCCTTCATTGTGTGTAGTTGTTCCACGTATATACAATTATCGATATATATATATATATATATATA
>MNPL01003406.1:0-15255 GCA_002081605.1 Tropilaelaps mercedesae | reverse complement strand
ATATATATATATATATATATATACAGACAAAAAGTGTTTGACCTGAGTAGAGTAGAATCCCGCCACTGGTATTCCCAGAAATGGGCCTCCCAAGGCACGTCTACCCTCGAAGACTAATTTCGGAACTGGATCTCGTTCCGAGCATTTACTATTCCCAATTTATCGTTATTATTAACATACGATTATTACTGCGATTACTACTATTATTGCTCATATACATGCGAGATTACAACAATAATTGTTATAAGGTATAGGCATACCAGCTATTAGTTTTATTATTAACCTTCAGCTTCGTTTGATAACTGGCTTATATGAATTGCTTGAGTTGGATCAAGGAGAAACAAACATTTATTTAATCGATAGCATCTGCAATTATTCTATTGGTATGTTACGGTTAGTTTGACTAATACAACTGTTACGGCTATCCGCATGTCCATCAGTATATAATAGATAATGGTACGACAACAACACTAATTATAGACATAATTATAGTGATATGACATGACAATAGCTATATTACTGATATATCACAAGATCTATGCGGAGCAAAATGACCACGCAATTAGATAATGTGAAATGGCTATTTTCAACTTGTTGTCGGTCTGCTCAGATTTCGTTTGGTGAGCCAATAAAGATGAGCGCAATGATTGACGAATCAGGTTTTTTCAAAAATTCGAGTACAGGAAACTTATTTTAAAATAACTAGTTTTGCAAACAGCAGCAGCAATTACAGCACTAGTAATGGTAGTAATTAATAACAGAGGTATGGTCAATACAGCGACCACAATATTGATGATGATCTAATAAAGACTACACTAGTTGATTGGTTGATGTGACATGCGGTAAATAACCTGCGTAGCGAAGACCTTTTCTCGTTTCGTCATAGAGGTGGAGTAGGAAGTTTGAGGTCATTGGTTGGGTAGAAAATTTGATTGATCTGATCTAAGCTTTCTCAAGCTTCTCTTCTGCGACTAATCAATATTCAACTTCTGAATTTAAACGAAACGGAAATGACAGCAATTACTAAAACCATGTCGGCACCCAAAAAGACCACAAAGGTAGCCACAAGGGCACACATATATATATATATATATATATATATACATATACATATATGTATATATATATATATATATATATACATATATATATATGTATGTATATGCCATGATTGCGTAGTAGTAGTCCCCTATGGAAGGTCGAAGCGTTGTAATGCTCGAGAAAGCGTTTACCGCCCTTCTCTTCGCCTTTTGAACCTTTGTATTTATTCTGCTTTTTGTTCTCGTCTTTTGCCTTTTTTCGTTTTTTGGAATTTTTAGTTTTTCTCATTGAAACGGACTTCCCTGAACTACCAACACTGCTAGAAAAAAACACAAAACTTGGAAAGAGTCAAACCAGATAATAAGTACCTTTTGCACAGATATTCAGGTTCACAGAAGGCCCCAAACATAAATGAAATAAATACACAGGCATACATACATACACAGCAAATACATTCGTTCAATTATTCAGAAACACATAGACAAGTTGTCGCACAAAAAAGCCTTGCTGCTGTACTGCATAGAGGAGAACTCTTGAGACATAAAGGCTGGCGGGGCCAACTATTGCTACGGTGATAGTCACAAATTCTCGCCGCAAATTATTACCATCTGTTTATTTATGGTGTTAGTTTCTATTACAATTCTATAGATTATAATTATGATGATAATAATAGTAATTATTACAGTACATTGAATATTGTTGTGCTTATTTTATATTATTACTAATTGATCTAAAAATATGTGAAGTATAGTTCAACAGACCGACGATGCTGATGATGAACGACTGCAAAAGAGCGGAGACAGAGAAATTGGAAAGCGAGAAATGACAATAGGAATAAAAATACCACTCATGATGATAGAAAACAATGAGAATGATCATGACGGTTATAACAATAATACAATACGTACGGGATCGGTGAACGGGGTGGAGAAACAGAAAGATGCCGTAGACAAGGATTACAATAATAACATTGAAAACAGTAATAATAATATTGCACCGCATAGAGATATCAGCGGTGTCAAGTATAACGATGACGAAGAATACGATGATGATGAATAATAAAGTTCCTGCGGCGCTCGCTAGTGGGCGTATGGTTCGTCCTTAGGCATTACATTCAGCCGCTAAAATGTCATCCCGGCGTCGCGGGCTCATGTTAAAAAAATTCGGTGTTTTCATTTATGAAGTTGGATACCAGCCATTCTATAAGCGACATCATCATGTCTCATACATGTGAGGTTATTTTTCCAGATTTTCACGAGGTCGTTCTCACCTTTTATTCGGAGAAACCCTTCAATGTTGGCTCATCTGTTACGGAAAAGCTGTACGACGCTGTTTCAATTACAAATGTCTACGATGTGCTGGCGCTGCGGAGAAACATTTATGCCCACCGGCATGGAAAACGATTCAATGAAAAGTTTTTCAAGTATTAAAAGACGCTTGCGATTTATAAAAGACTATATTAAAAATCTGTTTCGATTTTGAAATTGGGTTTTATACAGGATGATACAATAACGATTTTCTCAATGTCGAGGCTAAGAATGTTAAAATAGTGAGAAATAATACTTGTTTGTACTATTGTTTTTATAGCGTTTTAAAGCATTGCATCGATGACAGACACGCTGGATGAATTAAAATTGCTCCTGTTTAATCGCCTCGCGATCGCCATATTTCACAACGGTGTTAGAATTTAAATACCACGAGGCTGTTGACTCTGTACCAGAGATGCCGGATGCTCGTGGGGATAATCCACAAAAAAATGAGTTGCAGATTTTGAACTAGGGCACGGTTTGGGCACGCTTAAGGAAAAGCATATTTAAAGTTTCGACTGAGAATTTCTAGGAAATCACGTAGCTTCGACGATCTTGATCAAGCTGGACAACTGAAATACCTTCAATACTGTCCGTTCATCAAGGTCTTAACTCTATCTGGACATGCATAAGATGGAAGCACAGTTTTTTTGCAAAAAAACCAGCGACTACCTCTCACAGGCGTTCAATAGGAAGATCATTCAAGTTCTGCATTGTTCTTCTTAATGATTCGCTCAATAGTATAGTCTTTCATATTATCCCCTAATGTTGGTATATTGATAATGGTACCTTGGATCTGTGCAAACGTAAAGAAAATACTTTTTTCTAAAAAGCGTGTGGATTGCTCCCTAATCCAGAAAAATGTGAAATAGTTTTTACGGTTTCCCTAATACCTCACAATTGAAGTATACTCAAGAACTAATATTGTCTCCTACCAAGCCATCATCGAGTGCTCCTTGAATTATTGTTGATACTCAGCGCACCTCTTGAGGATGAGGCTATTGTTGGCTTCAAAGCCCGCAAGTACCATTGCTGTTGTCCTTGGGAAACCTCGGTTTATTTGAGGTGATTCATCTTTTTTGGGTTGATAATCAACCAGTAGACACCACGTTTCGCGATACTTCATGGCACAGATCTTACAAACCCAGCCGTACCTTGCCATACGGCAGCCCTGGGCTTTTTTTGAAAAGGCCGTCCCAACTTTTACGCGTTAATATACAGGATTTGCAAGACCTCATAGGAAAAGTTGAAGCAAAATTTATAATTAGAGGCACATCATTTGCAGAAAACCCAGCTTCTCAACGAAATCAGTGCAGCATCATCTCCTAAAAAGTCAAAGTGCTATCTTAAATACATATAGGAAGGACAAAGACTTCCTCAAAGCATTCGTCAATGCCCTGATTTCATGCACACGTGAGCCCATCGGCCCTCATCGGGACGGTAAAGGTTCCATCCAGACGGGATGACTGAGGGATGACCTCATTGAAACGGCAAAAAATGGTTTGGCGCGGTACCGTGGTTGACGCTGTTGAACAATCTACTTCAGCCACGGCGCGTTAGGTTATGCTGCCTCACCGCAGTGCAAATTACAGAAGTACGTGGCCCTCAAAAACGCTTTCATATGTTTAGGAAGCGACGGTTCCTCTGCTCCTCATGTTGATCTTTCTGATTCGTGTTGGCCGACGGTTGTGACGAGGAATGCTTCAAAAGATCTTAAACAGGTGATTTCTGTTTACGGCGTTCGTCCTTGTTGTTTAGCATAACCTTGATCTTGAGAACAATTGCTTTCGCCTACACGAAGCGAATGAGAATATCCTAAAATTTTAACATTATGACTCATGTTTTAACATCATTACACATTTGACGTTCGTATAACCCAATATATAACTTCACAGCTTTATAGATCTGCATGCTTTTCAATAAATGTTGTAATAAATTTAAAAAATACTTTCCTTCGTATATCTGCTGTAAACTTATTTTTATTGTTACCTTCATGTATTCTTGAAAACACAAAGGCTAAGGTAGTAGCGAAGAGAGACTGTAGATACAGAAATATCTACACTGCCACAACGATGTCACCGGAAAGATACACTACATTTTAAGAGTCTGTTAAACGAAGATTTGAATCATCCACTGGTCATCTCATGTTTCAGATGCGCAAACTGTAGGTGAACATGAATGTGAACGCATTCGGTTAATCATTTCCCTTGGCAAGCTTTAACAACAGGCCTACGAGCGCAATCCCGATACTGAGCAGAATTAGTAATAAATTCAGTAGTGGTAGGCTAGGCCTTATTTTTTGTTAATGTGTCTTAACGCACGACCAACACGATTAAATCAGCAACTCCATTGTAATTATTATATTTATGGATAAAGATAGTATGCATTAGTAATGGTTAACTTGCAATTAGCACACTTGCCATTCTCACTGTTCCATTCCCGGCAGGACTACAATATACATACACTGCGCGACCCGTATTCTTCGCATATTTCTTACCCTCTGAAAAAATGTGGCACTATATGATTCAGGAATTTTTTGTTTTATCAAAAGACAGTGAGGTTCCATCTAGCTCCTCTCACCGCAGATGGCTCAATGGGTCTCGTAAAGATGCTATCTAACCAGTGGACCTTGCAACGAGATCGTGTTTCTGCTAAGGCATCTAGCTGTTAAAGCAGTGACGGTCTCCGAGCATTTTTAGTGCGTTGCTCACATGTCTATAAAATAAGACTGCGCTGCTCGTATTGGTAGAACCTATCGTTGGCCCTCGCCACCAGAATTGAGACCAGTTGTTGTGGCTCTCCATGGTTCGTTGTCACAACTATCCTATGACTTTTGTACATTGTCTCTTCGGTGACCAGATGGTGTGTATCTGATACTTATCGATCGGTGAAATGGTACCCCTATTACTAATTCATGTTCTTGCTTAAATTTATCCGGTCATCGTATCACTGTAATCGTAGTCCGTAGCGAGTAAACAGAGTAGTCATTGCTGATGTGCAGCCAGCCCGAGGATTAGGAGAGAAAGGCTACACTTTTTATTTGTGTGCTTTTTGCGCCCTATCAAGAACTGCACTGTGTAAAAAATAGCGCGAGATGTCGTCATTAGGGCAGGCGGAAACTGGTGATCAGTCTAGAGCACCCAGGTCGAGCGCTATAAATAATCCAATGAAGAAATATATGGGTAAAGCGCAAGGGCCAGACTCATTACGAGCATGGATAGTAGCTATATTTGCTGTACTCTATGTGTTTTTTGGATGGTGTGCGTTTAGCTCAACCCCAGTTCTCTACGTGGCGCTAATGAAGGCCAATCCTCATTTGACACGTGAGTTAGCATCGTGGCCGTTCACGATCATGGCTTGCTGTTCGTTTACTGGAAGTAAGTACCATGCCTGACAGCTCCTATTAATGCCTACAGAGGCTAGCTATAGTAAGTGTAGCACGAATCACTTTTTCTTTTTTCAGACATTTATTTTCGTTATATTTTAGCAACCATTTTGACAACAGCGAACTTTGACGCTGTGAAAATTCTAGAACTAACATGTTACAACACATTTGATGACCTTGCTTGTTAAAAAAGTTATTTCGATAAGTTGCTCCGTGCCTTAAACTTTGATGTGGTTTAATTATTTTTAAAATGCTGGACAGCTTTGGCGCTGAGTACATTTTAGAAACAACATATTGTGATCACATTTGATAATTTTACTGATGACACCTATTTAAAAAAGGGGTTTTAATAATGGCTTTAATTCCCAATGTGATTTATTTTCATTAAAGCTTTAGTAATGCCTCATCAATAAATTGAAGCACGTTGATGACAGTTATGCAGCTAGTAAACTTAGACGTTTGTTTTTGTCCTGTTTTTGTGCTTAATGTTTACACGAAAAATGAGGCGCTATATACGGTGGTTTGATCAATTACATTGCTGAACAGCATCTACTTCTCATCGGAGCTATTTTCACCTCAGCTGCACTGTTTGTCGCATCCTTCTTCACGCACGATGTGTTCGTCTTGTCGCTTACATTGGGAATTGTTCATGGTAAGACGAACATTAGTTGATAGCCTCAAATTTCGCCAAGTCTTGAGGAGCTAATCTCGCTACAATATATGTGCCAATATACGTCCTGTTTATGAGCGAAGCCCATGCAATGGTAATGTCGCATCTAATACACTAAGAGATGACTAAAACTATGAAAAACAAATATTGTAAACATTTAGATGTTTTAGAATTTTAAAACATCTATAAGATCACTTCGTAGTTGGTACTTGTTGTTTTTTCTTTATCGAACTGCAAACATGATTGGTTTCGATTGTAGTTTTAGAACATACTTGAGAATACCTGTGGGAAGTGTCATTAAAAACCCTGGCTGAATTCTTATGCAAAAAATAAAAGCAATTTTTTAGGAGGTATTTAAGCTATTATAATAACAAAGACATTTAAAAATACAAACATAAATGTGTATAAGAAATTTTCCTTGACTTTATTTTCAAATGACTTCTAGATCACCAGGATTGCTGTGTAAAATTTCATCAACCGGAATACCGGTCCGAGAGACCTTTCCTCTAGAAATTTACTGTTTCGATGGTCTTGTGTTATGGCACATTGTTTTGTTGAGGTTTGGTCACCTACGTCAATGTTATTTAATCGCAGTTAAAGAAAGCCAGGGTATCTTTAGACGGAAAATAATAATAGAAAAAATAGGATCAAATGATTTACTCGAATCCAACCCCAATGTTGGACATAGCGGTTTAGCGGCTATTTGTTAACAGCCTGCCGATTTGCTTAGTTCAGATGCGACAATTTTGTTTATTTGGACATTCTTTGAGATTGAGGTGAACTTTAGAAGACAAAAACTTTTAAATCAGTCATCATTATCGTTAAAATCGGTGAAACTAGGTCTACCCCCAAAACAGCGTGTTCTTAGTATTTGCATCAAATTGAACAAGTACATGGCTTCAATTAGACTTTCTGCAGTTGTGTTACTATTCTCAATTGTGTGTGTTATGCTAAAACGAATGAACGAGTAAACTATCTCATACATACTTATTTCTCTATTATTTTAAAATTGACTTAAAAATGTAACTAACAAAACCATTGTAATCGAAGCCAATTCTAAACAATTTACTATAGTATAAGCTTTCCAGTAAAAAAAAGTGATAACTCAATCACAGAAGATTTTTCTAAAGTTTTAAAATTATGTAAAATTATTGGATTATCCTGTACAATTTCGTTACTCGAGGCTCCATGTGTGCTATCCCGTCGACCGTTTTCAAGCGACCATTTACAACTTTAAAAACGATATGGAAACGATTCATTTCAAATCATTCGCAACTTTACATCTCTCAACTGAATAAGCAAACCAGAGGTCTCTAACTTTAGAGTTCGTCATCATCATAACAAAATGTAAATATTACGGTAAAAGAAAATTTTCAGTAGGAAGGTGCGTCATTCACTAATTAGTAGAGCCACTGCTTCTGTATATAATCTATTAACTGAAGAAATACTTTTGAGGCTAAATATCCACCTGCTCTAAAATTCCTGGTTTTTTTGAAGATGTTTTCTTCTTGATAAGTCTAAATGCTTGTACTCTGGTTGTTTGCTTTTACTTTGTCTTAGGAATTGGTTTGGCGTGTACCACATGCATTCCGTCTGCTGTAATATCTCAGCATTTCATCAAGTATCGCGCGTCCGCTATGTCGCTCTTCTCCATAGCGGCATCCCTTACAGGTATCATCTATCCACCATTGGCCACGTGGCTTTTTGAGCTCTACTCATTGTCAGGGCTCCTGTTAATCCTGTCGGGAATTTGTCTCAACCAAGTACTTTCAGGTATTGTTTGTAAAGCAGCCATTTGGAAGCCTGCCTTACAGGAGATGGCCCGAATGACTGCCGTCAATACCTCGACAGAGATCGTTGGGAAAACGGAACGGTCAAAAAACTCTCAGGGTTTTTGCAGCTGGCTATTAGTAAACACCTGCATTACAAACGCGCTCGCTAACTTTATTATGTTTGCACTCGTTCTTATAGTGATCGATTTCGAGACAGATAACGGTTTCGAAAGCGCATTGGGTGCCAGCCTTGTTGTCGTTCTTTCGTTTGGTTGGCTCGTCGCCAGCATTGTGGTAGGGCCGATTGTCGATCAGGGAGAAAACTATGACCGTTACGTTATACTAAGCTCTTGCCTAATACAATTCGCTGGGTTACTTTTGATGGTGTTCTTGAAAGGCGAATATTGGTGGCAGTTTATTGGCTGCTTCCTCGTTGGGTGGGGACAGGGAAGTCGAGGTTTTTTAATGTTCGTAATGTTAAGCAAAAGGTATCCTCCTTCTAGAGCGGTGCTAGCTTTTGCTACAATGAACCTCAGCTGTTTTGCGCCATTCCTATTACGAACGCCATTAATTGGCTTAATCCGAGACAACCTCGGACATTACGACTATCTTATACACATATTTGAGGCCATCAACCTCTTGTTGGCTATAGACTGGTTGATTATGTCAATTCGTAAGTGAGCTAGGTAAAATGATAGCTGCCTTTTTCATTGGCCAACGTGTTAAGACTTCATATTAAGTTTCCCTATGCAGAAAAATCGATGCATAACTATTTAAGATGATGGATTAATACTGAATAATAGTAAATAAAAAGAGAATTTGCTCTTACATTTGGACAATGCAGGAATAATCTAAATATACAAATTTTGTGACAACATTGCGTTACATAAGCAGTATAGGTCAACTTCATTTGAAAAAAATTTTGAATAAGGCATTTTGATTACCATTATTGATCATACTGCATAAGCCTGTCAATTGCGGTCACCTTTAGCTTCCTTTTATAGACAGACATCTTTTATGGAAAAGCATTATACCAGAGTTATAGGGCAATAGAGTATAGCTAGAGCAACGTGGATTGCGAAAATTTCTTTCTCTCTCTCTATAGGTAAATATATATACATTAATGTTTTTTATTGCATCTCATGGGACCCATTGCAATGCGTAGAGACTTTTTTGTGCTTAGTGGAAAAGGTTGTCTCTTATACAAAAGAACTCCTATGACATGGGATACACTTCTGATAACAGCTCACAACAAAAGTTTGTCACACAACTGGGCTGCGACAGCTGAGATTACCAGATTAGGTTCATTACAGTATCTACTGAGCCACTCATTGTATGCATTCACTTTAACTTGATAACGATATCTATTTCTCGCAAATGAGCCATCTCATGCAATATAGTGTAAGCACTTTGTACAGGATTGACCACCCCTATGTTAAACGCATTTTTCTTGCTACAAGTTATGACACCCATGCACGCGATTGCCATGTCAACAACTGAGGCTACCAGCAATATGTCTCATCTCCTTTATAGAAGTTTCTGACACGATATTAAGCGTTCTGGTTAAAGCAAATGGCATTCGGACTTAGTGTTCCATAAACTAGTCATTATGACGCGTTCTGAGCCCATGACTTTTAACAGCGTTATAACCTAGTGAGACCTCTCTATAAGTAAGGATGATATACAAGGACTTGACCCTGCAGCAGACGAACTTCGTCACTGCATCAACCATTGTTGATGATATAGTATTTTTCTGTACCCAATAAAATATCTTTTTTGTAGGTTTAATTTAGAAAGTCTATTTTTCTATGGCAAAAAACAAACACTCCTAACACTTATATACCGCATGCTGTCCGAAATTTCAAATAAAAACAGACATATAAACAGGATCTTCCAAAAGGCTTTTTGGTACATCATTCACTAAAGGTTGCATCACAGCAAGGACCTTTTTTTGGCTAGATGACAAAGTTCAGGTAGTGGCAAGCAATCACGATATGGAAATGTGCTTGGTTTGGAATGCATGCTAATCATTCATTCTTTGAAGTACCGCAAATGACAGTATTAGCATTGCCCAGTCAAGATACGAAGTATATCACGTGGGCTCTGCAACAACTGCATCTACTTCATTAGCTCTTATTATAAATCAATAGCCAGTTAACAGATGGACTAAAAAGGTGCAAGTTTTATGCAAGTGAGATACCTTTTACAATACCATATAAGGTTATATACATAAGGAGCTTATGCTTATTGAACCATCACTGAATTCTCGATAAAAAGTTGTTAGTTTGAATATAAATTGTAATATGCGCAAGAAAAAGAAACCAACCAATACGGACTAAAAGCATAGCAACATTTACTCACTCCCTTACGTGCATCATGAGAGAGAACTATATTTTTAAAGGCTGACCATCAGCCAACATTTAGCACTCACGGTAGTACTTATCGCATTACTTCGTAAGATGGACTCATAAATATAAATGTGCAACGGCGGGAATCGAACCCGTGCACCTACGTGTCTTTTCCGGTCGCAGGGCGCACACGAATGCACCAAGCAACCGAGCTCGACACCGAGTGGAGAGCTGAGAAACCAGGACACGACAAATACTTGTCGATAATTTAAATAAGTTAGGTGTTAATCTTATATTTAGTTCTAATTACCAAAGTCATTTGTGTAATGGGAAAAACAAATCTTGCTTCGATTACACGTGCATTTCCAAACTCTTAAATCAAAGCTCAGACCAGCTAGTTTTTAGGACGCATGCTACCTACGGACCAGCTAACATGTTGTCAAAGCTGATTCCGAGGAACGAAGCTTCAATGCTTCCAAAGTGGAACGGATTGGCATAAAGCCTCGTTTCTGAGGAATTTTGGTACGAGGAATGACTGAACTCCCCGTTCACAGCATAGAGATAGCAACACTTCGGTAAATCGACAACTTTCTTAAGATGAATACTGTTCTTCTCTATTATGAAGAAAAGCTCAAATAATAGCACCTTTTATCGAGATTTCTATAACCTGGCATAGAAAAAATGATAATTTCCTCTATAAAACAAGAAAAGTCTCTTCCGCCTAAATTCGTTTTTCCGATTAATATTGCTTTAACAAAATGGAGATCACAAAAAAAAGGTTTGAATTACTAAGAATATTTTACACCTTGAAACTTTAAATATTTAAAACAAATATATAAGTATTGTACGCTCTTCAAGAGATATGTTGCTAATATAGCCATCGCGACACATTGCATACATATGCAAAATCTGATAACAGCTAATAAAAGTATTGGACACGCGCAGAAGTCTAATTTTTGCGTATTTGTCTCGGTGAACTACTTGGTCTCGTTGCGTACTCAGCTTGGTTCCCTTATTATTTCCAGAAAATATTCCGCGATGCAAAGTTACTTAGGTTTATGATATTATTACCAGTACTTCTCGCTACACAATAGAATACTTCTTTACCTTACCTCCTAACTATGAGGCCATTCATAGTCTTTAATAAATCTGTAGAAATTCCGGATGAGAGACTGCCTTAGAAAAATGTACCAGTCCTTTAATCAGTATCTTCGGCTATTAGTATCTGAGAGTAACTAAAATGTCTTTTCACGAAACCGATGTTCATATAATCCTATATACGCGGTTTTTCACGGTCTATATATTTTGCTGTAAAGTGCCTTATGAACATACGCCCACATCTTCAAGTTTTCAGATCACAAGCATGTGATTTAAGTACTTGCAAACAAATCATTGGTGTGGAACTGATTCCCACAAAGTTTATGTAAAAATCAAGTTCAAGCCGGTGCTCGAGTATTATGAAAATGAGTTAGTTTTTAAGTACAAAAATGGCTTGAACTCCATTACCAGGTTTTTGAGTACAAAAATGGCTTGAACTCCATTACCAGTAAGAACCAAACTCTATGAAAGGAATTGAAGTTATGGTCACTCAAGGTTTCGTAAAAATACTAGTAAAAAAACGTCACATGCCACAGGAAATTCTGCAACGTTTTCAATTACAATTATTATTACAGTAAAATTATACACAAATTACATAATTAAGGAGGAGGTCATTTCTACAACGGAAGTATTCTTTAGTCACTTCAGTCACAGGACTAAATTAATGATGGTTTCACCGGTTAACCATACGACCGAGTCGTTTAACGTTTGCGTGTCTATCTACAAACACAGCTAACGATTATAGAACTACCTCACGTTAAATTAATGTCATGTTCATGATGGAAATTACTATTTGAAATCTTGATCACATAGACACAAGTGCGATGTCAGTGGGAACATAGAACAATTTGAATGAATAAGACACGTCGGTACGTATTTTATCCTATTTCCCCTGTGTGCAAACTGATGTGTAAATATGTGCGATTGACTGTGTAAATATGTGTTTGTCTGGATATGTTTATGTGAATAAGTATATAGGGCAAATGTAGCCAGTTTTTTTTGTTTTATTGCCTTCTATCCTCTTTATTTCTCAAATGCCGCAAAGCTCGTTTCTGATTATCAGTTGATGCTATTGCCACTAGCGTTGACCTGCAAATAAATATGCGTGCCAGAAACAGTTTCCGACAGCAGACTAACGGTTAGACCAGCGGACAACGAATGATGGATGCAAGCATGTCTACTCGCCTTTGACGGAAGGCCGAAGGAGCAACAAGAATACTTTCGTCGACAAGAAAGAAAAACGTATAGCGAGTTAGGTGACGACAATTTGACCATACATGTCTGATTAGATGAGGACGACGAAGTCCAAATGCTTGCGAATAAATGGAAGCTCAATAAATGGCTGTACGACCGCGGCTACCTGCTGTGCCGTCTTTGTTGTTATTAACGTCGCTGATCATTCAGCCACGAGTAGTTGATGGGAAGCCGGACATCGGGCGTCGCTTACTAAAGTAACAGTAATGGAAAGGGAAGTGGAATCACTCTTTCCAGTGAGTGAGTGGTCGAATGATTGAATGAGTGAATGATTTAATGATTGAATCGTAATGAGTCTCCGCTCCCGCCAGCTGTCAGAAGACAGTTAACTCATATTATCAAATACAGAGTAACAAAAAGATGGAACACTGAAAGGGAAAGTCACTACAAGATTCATTCGGTGCGACGACACGGCTAAACGCAGTAATAGTGTTGTTAAACAGTTAGACAATGGCTGTTGCATGTTCTGCTGCTAAATTTTCTTAACCGTTAAGCAGAAAAATACAGTGACTCGACACCCTTGATACACAAATAACAGACAGACTGACTAATAATCCTGTTATAAAAATCTATATTCTTTACACACAGAAGCTTTCAGAGGGCCAAAACCGTCCAATAGCCAAAATGTCTGATCGTGCTGTGTGGGAGTGATTGTTGGATATTGATTAATAAAATGAAAGTTTAAAACATTTGTCTTTGTATCATACGACGTGGACAAATTGTTGAAAGTTGTAAAGAAATGTTCAAAATATGCCAGCATAATACTTAAACTGAGACTTCCTTCTCCAGATTCCTGAAATCGTAAAAACAATCTTGCATGCAATACAACACATGGGTCACAATGAAATAACTCGACTTTTATATTAAACTCATTAAACGACTAGTTATTTTACGAATATTATAGTACTGTCAAATTCGATCGTGCTATTAGTTTACGCATACCTAAACTCACAATTTCTGACGCGTGTTTTAGGTATATTGTTAATCACGACAGAATGTATTGTGTACATCCTTTATTCCTTAAGTGTTGGGCATTGTGCATCGGAAAAACTGCTTCTAAACGAAGGCTGGAAGGAAAGTCTTCGCCTGAACAAATCGTTGAATTGTCTTGGATACTAACAGCCTCGATGAACTGCGGAATGATTGAGAACTATTTAACAGGGTGTTTCTGGCTATCTAGAACAGCTGTAGAGCAGCAACCGTTTGGAGTGTCCTTTGAGTAGTAACCTCAATCGCGACATAATCACCAGCAGTGGCAACACAGTGGATGTCCCCAGCGGACGGCCCTAACCTACGAGGGCGAGAGGATCTTTTAGGGAGCTCAGGTAACGAAAGTATTTATAAAAGGAAAGATAGAAAACAAGAAAAAAGTAAACTCGTAAAAGGACGCAGGAAAATAGGTAAAAAGTAAATGGGGTACAGGGGTTGTGTATAGATTATTTCAGTGCTGATTTCAATGTTCATACTCATGCTCTACGTCCATACTCATGTTCATACTCAAAATTTTATCCAATGACAGAAAAGACAGCTGGTTGAATTGTCAAAGACAGCATCAAGTTTAAATATAAATGAAGAATGAGAAGACAAGGACAGTTTATTGGAAGTCGAAAAACGTTTACGATATATTTTATTCTCGTATGTGAGAAGCAAATGAATTGAGTAAAGACTATAATGGTAGATAAGCAGAAATGGTATATTATCAGGTGATCACAATGCTACACATTTGAGGGGCACAGTAGGACCTGATTCTGAAACCGAGGTTATGAAATTGGAGTCTTTGACAACAATGGATTCGAGTAGAGGTAAAAACCCGACTTGATTAGTAGCTTCTAAAGGCACTGATCGAACAAATATTTCGCAAAGTCGGAAATGGGTGAAATAAGAAACCGGCAACTTGCAGCTGTTCAGCTGACGCCGGCGTTCACTGGTAGAGGGTCATATAGACGTAGCAGATAGTGCATGAATAGTGTTTATGGATAAAAAACGGGTGTCGAACGCAGTCTAGGAAGCAATAAAGTTTTGTAGAGGAATAATATAACCGGGAGGTAGAGCGGGGTGTGGTTTACACTTCAATGGATAACGACCGCAGAGGAGCTAGGATAAGCGGTAAGCAGTAAGGACAAAAAGACGTTGTACGAAGTGGATAGAATATTGGCAAAATTACCTGTACGTTTATATATATTTATACATTATACATATAAGGAGAAAGGCTGATAAGGAGGTTTTGACAAAACGGATCACGTCGTTCATTGTCTCGATTATCAAAGCGAAACAGTTTCATTAATTACTATAGTAGACGAAGCAACCGCGCAAAAAGTTGTTTTATAGACTTGGCTTCCACGACTGTTTATATATATATATATATATATATATATATATA
>MNPL01003405.1:0-17362 GCA_002081605.1 Tropilaelaps mercedesae | reverse complement strand
TATATATATATATATATATATATATATTTAACCCCCGACACCTCCTGTTTACTACACATGATGTATTAATAGCAAGTTCAAGAGTCAATTTACAATATAGAGATGTCCGTATTGGCTCTATGATAACTACAACTGCCAGGAAAATACCTCGGGTATAATCGCTTGAGGACAAACTCTGCAAGAAAATGCCATCTGCTGGAGCTTCGTGCTTTTGGGTCGAGTAGGCATTAGCCAAACCGTCTGTGAAATATAACTAGATTTAAATGTTTTCGATAGTCATGTGGCGGTGAATACAAGGATGATATGTATATAATGATTTAAAACCTTTAGTATAGAAAAAGTTTAACTGTACCGTTGAAACCTTTGAAAGACACTGCATAGTGCACCATACGGCTACTCTATTGTTTTATTCCTCTGTCTATGAACCCTACCTTTTTTTGTTTTAAAAAATCTATCAGACTCCTACCACCAACTATAGGCATGTTTCACAAGGCTAAGGCAAAAGCTAGAACATCAGAATGAATTAAACACTATATATTCAAGAAACCTTTTGTCACCTACGTCTACATCATCACATCATCTACACGCATATAATACTCGAGCAGAAAGATTAAGATGTATTAAGTAATGAAAATTAAAGAAGAAAGCACTGATCACACATATCTACGTGGAGTGAGGCTCTTTATTGACAACACATTATAACAAATTTCCTCCATATTATAAATTCATAAATTCAAAATTTATGACATAGCTCAAACGCTTTTTGCTATAATGTTCTCCTGGTAAATATCTTACTTTAAATGCTTGATAATTCAATGTATTTGATGCGATAGAATAAAAAGTACTTCATTATGCAAAAAGTGACCGCTTTACTATACAGCGCTCATACAATTCAGTACATAAACGGAAATTTTTCTTGTCCAGATCAAAACTCCTAATCCAAGCATGGTTTGATAATTGGCTGAATTTTTAACAGTCAAAGAAAGACAAATGTTGCCTCAAGGATATATGACTAAATCATCGATAGTTCAATGTTATATAAGCGCTTTGATTACTTTGATCCTATCCCCGAAAAGTTAGCTGCAGTCTAGTACTTTTGAAATGACTTCCTGCCTGAAGCAGCCCTGTTTGCTCTTCCTGGAACTTTTAGTGACTTTAATGTAAATACAAACTAATAATTCTCTATATTGCTCACTCATTGTGATTATTACTATTATCCCTGAGCAGAATATAAGTCCTAGCAGTTAGTAGCTATGTCCATGTGTTTCAGACGGCGTCGATGACCTCCGATTACTTGTAACAAGCATTAAAGGAATACCTGTTGCTATGGTTACTATAGCTACAATTTTCCTTAATGCGGACTAATAGGAGATAAGTCGCTAGTATCTGTGCCAGTGTAATTTTTTATACACCCCAGGCGCATGTTCCTGGCGAACCAAAGAGCGAACAAAATTTTTACCTAATTTCTTGATTGGATGAAATACTATAAGCTATCGGTGTCTGCATATCAATCCAGGATGCCCTCCACCCTAGCATAGTTACAGCAATAATAAATAATCTAACCTATGAATGCGGCTTACACATGCTATACTATTTTGAATAATTCAAAACATTAATGTTGTTCAGCGCACTCATCTGAGTTTGCAGCCTAGCTTCAATGTAGTAGCGCCGTTCCCTTTCCAACGTCGTCCGTTAAAGCGTTCCTCCTATACCTTTCCAACTGGCACGAGTTAAGGCCAAAATCAAGAAAACAGGAATGAACGAAAAGGAGAAACGAACGGAGCGAAGCGACCAACGAACCAGCCAACCAACCAGGTCCGCCTTTTCGACACAACACCAGTAGTTCGAGCAAACGAGAAGAAACGTTCCTCGTCTTTTAAGCCGCCCCTATCGCCAATGCACGCAGGAAAGCGATAGCGTTTTCAAAGCTGCTGCTCCTAGTACAACGACTACAGACAACCAAATTAGAGGGGAGTGTTCCTGACTAGTGTTCCCAACATGAAGGCTCATCGTATCCCACGCTCGGCTTCTGGCAGCCATGATCAACCGAAGGGCAACGCTCAACGGCCAGCCAAAAGTAAAAGACCGGCTCGCCTAAGGCGTGAGAGGTGGGATACCATGCACTTTGTAGAATTACAGGGCTGACTTGTTAGCTGCGCCAGTAGCAGCCGGCAAAAGCACGCCCGTTATGAGACCATTTTCCTTCGTCTTGGTAATCTCGAACATCCTACCACTTAACTCTTGTGTCCTCAATCTCGAATGTGAGACTCGTCAAAACGGACCGACAAACCGTCGCTGCCTGCTGGCTCCTAAATGACTGCGCTTCCGACGCTTCTGCAATTTAAAGGATGTTCACTAGATTTCTGTCAGGTTTTGCTGGCGCTTCCACTAATGTAGATGAAATTCTCCTGATGTACTTATTCTCCATCCATCGATCCATCTCTTTTTTTTCACTGTTTTTCGTAATGTGAAATCGTTAAGTATAAGCATATGTTGTTGGATTTAGTTCTCAAGTGCGGTTGAGCAGCATGAATTTACATGTCTTTTCTTATGCACGAATGAAAAGAAAGCAAACAGGTAGCCACCAAGGCTACGACAGGAGATGAGGTATGAAATAAGGCGACTCGGGGTGTGCAGTATAACGGTAAAAATATGCAATCGACACTTCCGACTCTCGTTACCTTCCTGTCGTCGATATAACGTAAATATTCGACTTATGCTGTAATAATGCCTGAGCAAGATGTTTTTTAAAGTTTTATGAATTACCTCACTTAAATCGAGCGTTTGAGGTGTTTTTTTGTTTTTCTGAATATAGCGTATCTTGCCAGACGTGTAAACAGGCTGAAATGGGGTTTGTTCTAAGATATATCTGTCTTATACTTGTTTTGACCTCTAATCTTCAAAAAATAACTTCTTTACCCTTTAGCTTACAAAAGCCTAATTTTATTCCACATATCGGTGGTCAACTTTCACTAATCCCAGCAGAATGCATAATTTTATAGCAAAATTAATTTCCTTGTTAAAAAAACCTAATATTTTATGACCAAAAAGTTAAATACTACAAATGATTTTTTTTATTATGACAGCACGTATGTGGAAGCCTTAACTAGTATCGAGCTTCGATATTATCGGTATAGTGCAACTGCTTTATTAGCTGAAATCCTCCCGCTTTAACGCTTACCAAGGGTGTAACTGGATGTATTCCAGTATTTCAGTTTCTACTCACTTGGCCTCCTCATTCACATCTTCTAACCGTCTTCAAAACCGACCGAGTTCCCGTCATTTGTTAACACGACGAATACCAATCCTAAAGTCCCTTGCTAGGAATAGATATTCTCTATTGATGGTGTCCAATACCTGCCCCCTATTAAGCATCAATTCTCGACTTTGAAAACTCGCTTTTCACCAGAATATCCTTCAGGGTAACTTGAATTGTGATGCTCTACCTCAATTAAAATAGATATCAAGCTACGAAGTCTATATGGATGTATATAGATATGAAGAAATAGACTAACAAGGGGGGGATAGTAACAATTATATACAGCACCTTCTCACTAATGTGCGTAGGTATATAGCGTCCTGCAGTTATGGCTTAAGTTATTGCAGGTACGTATGTTCCGTTCCATTGAAAATCCACCTAACTTAGTAGTCGTACAACGTACCTAGAAATATTTCCTGAAGCAGGTCAGTCGCACCCAAGGGGATGTATGAAATTGGGTCTAAATTCTATGCAGTACGACTACTAAAACGCCCATGGTGTGTTGGTTTTAATATCTTTACATACTACTCTGAACGGAAACACCATATACTATTCGAAAGCGTTTCAGGGAGTACCACCAACTATCATTTTTAATATCATGTTAGTAATAAAGGAATATATGCTAATTGTTAGAAAACTGCTTGCTCTATTTCAAAATCCAAATCAAGCAAATGCTGTTGAGGACAGGCTGGGGAACAAAATACGGATGTTCAGTACAAATAAATAGGTATTTCTAAAAAGAGATTAACTCAGACCCACCAAAATGTTCTATGGCCCCAGAAGGGCAATAATACCTTTTCAGTCAAAATGCATGTGCAAAATAAAAGATGTCTGTGATCAACTAAACCATACTACGCCCGTAACTTTTTTCGCCAGATGCCGGAATGTCTGCACTATTACGTATTGTATTTACGATTACAGTATTGGATACTGGAGAGAGTTAATAAAATAAAATCTGACTGTTGAATGGTATATTTTTGGTGTAGGTAAATTATCGCCTTGACCGCGCAATCAGCTCAACGGCCAACACATACGATATCAAGGCATTGCCAGCGGTACAGCTATGTTGTATGTAAGTTCAGACTCATTGCCCACGGTGGCTCCAATCTTCAAATACACATTGAATCTTATTTTTATATCTGCATACGTAGTTGTGTTGTTAGACACCAGGACCATTACTAAATTTGACATATATTGTTATTCCATAAAATTTGTGATCATATTTTATTTTCAGATACATTAAAAAATCCCTCACGTGATACATCCTCTCGTCATATTGGCACTTTCACCTAGCTTCTGCTGCGATACTCACGATGTGTTGTTGTCATCGTCATTACTGGTATAAACATTTTATTCTTCAAAGACGTATTCTCTGTTGTGATTTAATTAGCAGAATTTACGTTTGATAATGATGTCGTCGCACTACGGTGAATCGGGAAACTTAAGTGATCCAATTATATTTTACGTTTTTTCTTCACAGAATACATATGCACCGATTTTGCTGTACATGAACTCATATGATAATAGTTTCTTTTAGTTCAGTGGTTTTTTAGAATAGCTCCACTCTTGTGTTGGTCGGACGATATGGTGATGTACCACTGTGATAATATGATAGTAATAGTAATCATATCAAATGTAATTATGACAATATACAAGGGCTCCCTATTATCCGTGACTGTAATAGCTTTCATGTCGTAATCATCAAGAACACTGAAGTATTTGTTACACTAACCTTTTTCAATTTTTGATATACGAAAACTTGGCTTTTGAGAGCATACTTTACTCGTATAGTCCATGACATATCCAAATAGTTTGTTTCGTATATATATCGTTTCCTTCAGAATGGCATGCAGAAAAGCTGTTTTCTACCAAATGAATTAGGAGTTTTGGTCTCGTTATTTTCAGTAAATTGATACGTATATGTTATCTGAGGCGAGTGCTTTCGATAAAAATTCATATCGTAAATATTATTAAAGAACTACAGTAATGCACAGTTAATGTTAATGACATTTATATTAAAGCTGTATAGAAAAGGATAAAATTTCCTAGAATATCTTATTTTCATCAATTTTGAAGAGCATTTTTGTGCTTGTGTAGTGGTTTCAGTCATGCTGGCACAAAGACCTGATAGTGCGTCAAAGTACGTGATGACAGAACATGCTGAGGAAGAAATGAAGATTTTTAACTTAAAAGAAGGGCAAATAATGGATCAGAGAGGACTTCTATATTTAATTCTTTGACTTCATTCCTTGAAATATTGCTAAGAGGTGACATATACTATAGCGTTGTTCAAACTATGATTTTAGAACCTCTTGATTAGCGACATAAAACATTACCTATGTATTTCAATATAATAGCATTTAAAAATTGAGTAGATTATCCTAGAGATTGTAACGCGTGAAGAACCTAATAAGGAACTTTTATCCAGAAAATAATATAAAATGAATGAATGTGTTTTATCGAAGTAATACAGTGATAGATCAAACCTTGTGAATTTTTTAAAAATTTATTAAATGGACTTTGGATTTATTGCCCTAGACCTAAGCCCTATAAAATACAAAATGCTTTAGAATATTACTGACCCAATCGAGGCAATATAGTTCCTGCGATCTCAACAAACTAATGACACGTTTCCGTAAAGCTCAATTTAGAAAGTTCCCTGCGTTCTTTCGCTTAGGGTATCAGTTAATGTATGATATCAGAATTTCCGCGGTTACGGATGTCGACGCTCCGCCGAGCGTTTTAAAGTTGACAACGTTAACCGAATCAGGCAGATAAATCGAGTGCAGAATATTGCTCTGCGGACCCTGAACATGCTAGGCCATCAAGCTATAATGGTTAAACAACGATACCCATCGTAGACCAGCAGATGGCGGAAAATGAGGCCCAGAGGAAGAGACTGGAGAGGGCGGAAGAAGGCCTCATCATAGCTCAAGAGCAGATTGTGGTGCTGCGGAAGGAGCTCCTTCAGCCGCGCTTGTAGGGCCTCTTCAAAGAGTCCTGGTCAACCTACTCACGCGCGGTGACAAAACCGACGTGAAGGCCCTTGGGGCCGTGTCTGGCTTCTTCCCGCTCGCACAAGAGGTGGCCGACAGTATGCAGGTAAATGCGGAAGTCGAAATCGACGGGCAGACCTCGCCATTTCCAAGGACAGTAAGAGTCTTGGTGGTGGAACTCATGGCGGAGAAGGCTGATCACAAAGAACAAATCGCTTTCTGGATGTTCTTGCAAAAGACGGAGAGGGTTCACAGGAGGTGGTCATACACCTCTCAGGCATATCACGCCAAAGAAACGGAATCCCGTAATACGCCGCGTTGTTGAGGCCTGCTAGATGTAGAATGAAGAGGGCGGCCTGCGGGTGTGCAGGTCGGGTCGTGACTCCTAATGCACTGTTCGGTCGACCATCATGGTCCAAGCGACAAGCAGCGAATCTTTTGCGGAGACGATGTGGGAGCTGCGGCTGAAGATGCGGTATGCAGGGTCCGAAACCCGAATCACAGGGGTCTCAAAAGGGAAGGCAAGGGAGGTGATGCTTCACCCTGTGGGCGTATTCAATGGAGACTCTGAAGGCCTGGTAAAGAGGATCTGGAAGGGGAGTCACACGGTCACCCATAGGGCCGTGGCGGCTCTTACGTCGATTGTCGCACTGTAGGAATCGGACAAACAGGACATCGAGAGGGCGGCCAGGGCCCAGATAGGGTTGTTTTTGAGCACCCCACGTGAGGCTGATAAACCTGGTCTATTAAAGAGGGCATGGTTGGCTAGCACCGGGGTTTTCCGGCTGCCGCCAAGAAACTGGTAGCAGCGAATAACATGCAGATAGGGATGAAGACGTGCCGCCCCACAGAATGGTTGTAAATCGCTCTGTGCTTCCGCTGCCAGGGGTTAATGCGCATTGCCCGAAGCGGTGTAGCCAAGAAGTCACTGGTGATGCTTCAATTGTGGCAAGGAAGACCACAAGGCTGCAGCATGCATGGGGAGGGAGGCTTAATGCCTCACACGCCGGGAGTTTGGACGTCGCGCCGGAGACCCACGCTTCCCACCCTACCTGAAGCCCTCGAAGAGGCCCGTCAACGCGGGAGCAGTGGACTGAGAAATCAGTCACGCCGGGGAGGCGCAACAAGCTAAAAAAATCCATTCCATTGGAAGAGATGGAAGAGGGAAAGAAAGAGAAGATAAGAAGGCTCGTCACACAAACGTTGTGGACGAGCACGTATTCACCAACATCCATGTAAACGACAAAGTTTAAAGTTCTCCAGGCGAATCTCAACCGTATTCGTCGTAGCATCCATCAGACTCTGCCTCTTTCTAAACCAAATGTCGGGTATGCACGACGGCGGAAAGGAACGTACACGGATCCGACGAAGGACGCAGCTGTTTTGTGGGCTGGGTAGTCACCCGAGCCAAGTACAAGGGAGAAGGCGGCACGAGCGGGTTTTGCTTGGATAGAAGTGGAAGTAGTGCGGATCTTTTGTTTATGCTACTTTCCGCTGAACGCTATACTTGACCAATTCGAGGAATTCTTGGAACCAGTCACGAGTAGCATCGCACCACACACGTCGATTAGCACAATACACCACTGGGAGGTGTCCAACGAGAGACTTTAAGCGACCGTAGACACATAACGTTCTAGGTTGAGGTGTCTTCTCTACCATCAACCAACCTGAATGAGCGATGGAAAATGCGTTACCTTGACTTGCAAAACGGCAGCCAAAATCTCTTAGACATGACGTCCGCTTGTGCGGAGGAAAACTCCCAGACCGATACACATTTGAAACCGAACCGTAGGCCGAAGTACCGGCGAACCGAAGAAATCGGAGAGGCGAGGTCCCGGTGAATGGGGCTACATAGGGCAGTTACAAGAAGCGAGCCTGACTACGGAGAATAGCTCATCGATGCCGTCAACGCAGTTATGTGGGGCTGCCGTACCGGAGAGTCAGGGAGAAGTTGTACTCGCAGGTTCTTCGCCTATTACCAGAGGTTCTGGACGTAGAGATCCACCGACTGAAACATACGTGAAGGGGATAAAGTGATCGAAGTGGTGGGGATATTCTGGAAGTGACGGGGAACAAAGTAATGGAGGCGACCGAACGCCTGGTGTCCGGAAAAACATGAAGTCCGGATGGAGTTCCTCCAGGAGTTGTAAAGCTTTTAGTCAAGCAGTGGCCAAGTCTTCGCGATTTCTAGCCAACAAACTGGTTGCAGGAAGTCGCTATTCGGCAATACGAAAGCGAGCGTCCTAATCGCGAAATGTCTCGGTCGCAAAACTAAACGACGAAATAGAACCGCAGAACGCTCTATCGAAGTCGCAATACGGCTTCCATAGGGGCAAGTCTAGTCTCGGGCCATTGAAGAAAGCTTTGGAACGGCCGTTTGAGGGAAGACTAAAGACTTTGAACACAAGGGTTTCTGTCCTACTCACTCTCTTTGACATTAAGAACGCGTTTAACTGGAAGGAACTGACGCAGGTGTTATGCAGGAAGGGTGTTTGCAGAAGATGATATCATCGCATCTCAATGAGCACTTCGTTGCTCAGGACTGTACATACGTACGAGGTAACGCCTGGGGTTCCGCAGGTTTCGGTCCCTGAACCGCTTCGTCGAACCTGACTTATGGTAGTGTATTGGAACTCGAGCAGTTGCTATAGAGCGTCGAAACTCTCGTCTTTGCGAATGATTTTACAGTCCTGGTGACTGCTCGACAATAGGGCACGCTACAGGATAGGGCCAATGAAGCTTTAGCGCGGATTAATGAGTGGATGGCCAACAACAACTGTCTGCAACCCGCTCTGCAAAAGACGGACACGCTATTCCTAACAGGCCACAAGAACACAGGGAAGATCCGGTTGGAAATGGCTAGGCACTCCATCGCGCTGAAGAATACGGGAAGGTCCCTTAATGTTATTCTCATCACTGGGCTCAATGGTACCGCCCACGTGAAACATTTGGCAGTTAAGGATCGGCGAATAACCCTGAATCTTGCAGGACCGTTGCCCTGGCCCATTGGAGCAAGCGATGGAAACAAAAGGTTGCTAGCGTCCTTAAAGGATTCTATTGCACTATACGGAGCGTCTGTAAGGGGCAACATGGCATTGAGAACAAAGACGAATGGTGACACGTCGGGTCAGGTCGGCACAGAGAACGTTAGCGATAAGGGTAAGCCGGTCGCACAGAACTGTCGATTAAAGCGGTACTCATCTTAGCTAAGATAGTGTCATACTTTCACCGAATCCGACAACGCAGGCGAACGTCACCATTAACGAGTGGCAAAGTGAACGGCTATGCACGGAATCTACCGGAAACATGAAGGGTGTCTAGACCAAGTCCTTAATCCCGGATTTGTAGGGAGGGGAGGGAAGGAGGGAGGGATGAGTAGAAAATCTGACACCAAAAGGTCGTTTTATGCGAGACTGCAGAGACAGAGGATGTTGAGGACACGGTTCTTTGTCTCCTTAGTCGAGGCAAAAGGGACTGGCATAAAGGTTACCTCGGCCAGCATCAGTGAAAGAGATGCTGGACATATAATTACTTTGTCACGAGCCTGGAAAGACAGACCATGATGGCTCAGTGCCATCGTGAAAGGTCAGGCGGTACTAAAAAAGGCTAAAAGGGCCAGAATTGCCAAGCGACAGTTACTGGAGCTTCCCGGCTGCCGGAGGTCTGATGAGCATCAAGCGTCTACCTAAAGCTCTACAAGTTGTAGATAAGACCCTAATTAAATGTACTCAGCACAGTGTATGTCGAGACAGAGACGGCCAAATCAGTGATCTCACATCTCCTTAGAATTGCATCTATGGTACTTGCAATTTTTCTCTATCAGCTAAGGTATCATATGGTAGGTACAACTTTAGATCACTTGCATATAGTTCATAAATTATACCCGTCAGCAAGACTTTTCTAAGGTCCAATATAAAGATACGAAAGAGTAATTCGTCAATGTAAAAGTTTTGGAAAATTCCTGAGGGGCAGAAGCCAGTGAAATTTCCTGTGAAAGGCCCTGTTGAATCTGACACAATCGGACAGATACATAACTTTGTATCCACAATATGAATATAAAGCTTAACGGCAATTGCGAAAAGGCAAATCTTGTTCATTAATAGACTGTGGCTCACGCAGTTGAAGGTTTTTAAATAATAAGGTAAATACAGTCAAAATTTATGCCCTTGTCTCTCAACGCCACCCAACCGTTAATCATCTCCACGAGTTGCGTTACTGTTTTTGGTAGATCTGCGCTGCCAAGAAGGCCCCTACTTTCCAGAAAATTATATAGTCAGCGATTTTTATTAAATACAAGGCGTGCTATAACCTCGTGCGACCGGACGATAGTTGCTTACGCCTGCCTAAGTATTTTAATAAGTAAGTTTTATAAGCAAGTATTTTATAAGAAGATGTAATTTTTTTTTTATATCATTTGTTGCCCTTTTATTAGTATAACTGAAGGATTAGATTGCAAAAATGCCTAGGAACGCCGATTAATACGAAATAAATACGAACGAGATAGCAGTTGTACATAATATGGATATCAACAGAATTTATAGAGAGATCCATCCACGATACAAGTGGCAAGTTGACTTTTATTGCTCCAAAGTGCTCCTAACCGTTCATCAAAGCAACGATGATCGAGCTGGCGGCGGCGGGTTAGAAAAATTGAATTCAAAGTCCAGACTGTCGGCATCCTGAGTCTCGCAAAAAAACTAACGGAGTGACATGAATTTAGTGTCCACTCGATTCGCACGGAAAATTCGCAATGAGTAGTTTAGAGCTGTTTCGAGCTAGCGGTAAATTGTGGAAAATTTCAGTTATAATTTCATGTTATACCAATGCAGATTATTTCGTAGCTTGTGCCCTCGATTTGAAGTTTGAGTTGCAACTATGAGAGCAGTGATCAACAAACTACCGCTCGTTGAGCGGGATTATATAGCAGATGGGATGGCGTTGTTGCGCATCACAAGAAGAACGAGCTATATATGAAAAACCAGAATGTTACAATAAATCAGTAGAAATAAAAAAAAATACTCCATAATATTTGCCCGATAAATAAAGTATGATTAATAACAGTGTAACGTTGAAATGAAACCTATACTAACCTCACCCAAAATGCATTTGTGCTTTGAGAAAATTTGGCAATACCAATCTGTTACCCAAATTTCACATGCATCTGCTGAAACCCTATGGCATTATAACATGTTTATGGGGCAGCCATTGCCTAACCTATATCTAAAAACTACAGGTATACTTAAATCAGTCGTAACTCTGCATAACATTTCGAATATTGGTAGTATAGTACTTGAGCGTAAGAGCCTCTATGAATTTTAAGGACGATTGTTTACCATGTTAAGGGATCTTGCCTTTATGGGAATATTTCTGGGATGGCCTACATAATACGGTGCTTTTAACACTGCTTTTAAAAATGTTAATGAATGTATTCTTTTTTTCAGGCAAGGAGATTCAAACTGCCAAGATAGATGCTTTACTTTTATTATAAAGCAAATTATTTTAAAAGGCCGGCTTCACTAAATCGTTCTAAGTAAATGAAAGAGCATGTCTGTTAGGACTTCAGCGGGAAAGCAAAGCGTTCAGGTTAGTTTATGCATCTAACAGTATTTTAAAGAACCTTTTTGTACGGAGTGGGCGCCTACTTAATCCACTACTTTATATTAATTGAACGTAAATGTTAGAAACAATGCGACATCGTGGAAGGGCTTTATCAAGAGGAACGGAGATCCCACATAAATGAAAAGGTCTTTGTCGTGTTCCTGCTTCACGAACGCATTGTTTAAAACGACTTTTTTGAACAATACGATGTTCTTTCAGAAGGTCTTTATCTTAAAAAAATATATGACACATGAAAGTTTTAAGACATTTCTCCAGAAAATTACTTCAATATCAAATATGCTTAGTAAGCGAATAGCCTGGTTTAAAAAACACTCATGTTTTCATTTAACTGTCTAAATTTTTTCTCAGTAGAATGGATGTATCAGTTGAAAGTCGAATTGAGCAGAATTTGTTTTTGTACTCTACGGATGGAACTGAATTGTACTAACTATGAGTTGTAGAACAAGCATAAGCAGACGTACACCTACCGCATTAGATGCGAGGCACAGAATAAATCGTTAGAATTGCGGATATTTGCGGATGATATACCCTCAAGATTGAAGATCTTTCTGACCTTGAGTATTACGTTTGTTAAGTCACACTGTGGGAAGAAATGCCTCTTTTTTTTAGATAATAAAGAAACAATTCTGTGGTCCAATGGTTTATCCATCTGGCTTATACCAGCTTCTTCCCCCGCAGCACTTGTTCTACGTTAAATCACCAGCGTCGCCAATGGCTAAAAATGATGCGGTAAACTCTTGAAATGCAGTTTTTCAAGAACAATTTAAGCCGCATGCACTGTCAGTTTCCGCCTTATACGGGAAAAAGTGGCTTTCCATCTAAGCAAAATAAGATGAACCAGGTCCTAAACTTTACCGCATCTTTAATAAGATCTGAGAATACGGAGACGGTGTTCATACTTGCTTCGTAGATATTGAGAAACACAGATGTGGAGAATTTAATGGAAAATTTAATAGCAGTCAACCATTAGTTGTGGTAAAAAATTTCAAATAACTTTCTAGAGTTTTATATGCATGTCTGCCCTGCTATGTAGACAACTTTAGAGATTGGGTAGACCCACAGGAAGTGTGCCATTCGTCGCGCTCTGTTTCCGTTTGCCCATATATTGAGCCGCAAATGTTTGCATTATGTATTTGTAGTACGAGTGTATCATCATTTTGGGGTATAGATAGTTCGCCAGATTGCACTATAGAAAGTTCGTTTGTCTTTCCAAAGGTAGTCTCCGATAGGCACGCAAAGTTTTAAAATCGCTTGTAGGAAAGTCGGCATGATAATTAGTGCATTTACCACTGAAGTTTGTCTTCGCTCGCAGACTGGCCATCTGCATTATGAATGCTTAGGGGTATTCCTAAAATGCAACAGAGTTAACAATTTACGTTTATTATAGTAATGTGTATAGTGATCGGGCGCGCCCCATCCATTACCCTCATACTTGTAGTACAGAGAGGGAGAGAGACAGAGCAGGAAGTAACCCTCCCTAAACAAGCACACTACATGGACCGCTCAATAACAAATGGACCAGATCCGGGAGCTCCAGCTCGTGATAGCTCTTCCGACATTTGGTCGAGGTTGCTTTCTTTACATACGCGAAGACACAACATATTCCCATGCCAATCCAACGCAAGCCGAACACTTTCGTCGACTCGTTCCACCCAGAGGTATTCGTGAACATCATAATTAATCGCACCAAGGGACGCAGAAGTTTTCTAGCAGAGCGGCCAGAGCGCAGATTCAAAACAAATTCGCGAAACGCACAACAATGCTGCTAAGCATACTGCAACATTTCTATCTGCATTGTTTGATACGCAAAGGTCTAACAAAGACCTAAATTATGTTACGTTATTGAATATATCGAAATGCAATTACTACATAAATAAGGACACAATGTACAAAAACAGAATAAAAACTTAAAGTTTTGGATTTTAATATATCTTAATTGTGCTAAAGCAGCTATGCTCTAGAGGGGCAGGTACATAATGTTCGGTCCATAAGCATATTGGCTGCTCTGCTGCCAAAAGAGATTGCATTGTTAGGACTTCTGCTGAAGTCTAAAGAGTTTAAGGGATTTATACGTTTGTCTCTGTACACTCGACTGTTTTATTGGGAGTTCAGACAGATTGGCCCTGCGACGATAGATACAGGTAGGTATGAAGTTTACTATTCCTGGTCAAATTTTTTAGGTATGAAATAATTCTGCTGCAAAATTTCAGCTTAATTAGCTGTTGAAGAACTGCCCTTGTCAATCATTGTCTTCTTGTTCAACGTCCGCACTCTGCCCAGCATTGGCAGTATCTACCGTGCTCATAAAATCAAATAGAGTTAATTTGCTGATTTGCGTTACTACGATAGCAAAGATTTAATTCGACTAGGGTATTCGTTCTGCAAAATAGTCATGTTATTTATGTCTCGCGAAGGGTTAGTTGGAATGCTAACGACAACTTAGCGTGCTTGAGGAAAATCTCCTGTCTGATTTTAAAGCGCATATGTAACGTACCTCACTTTAAAACGCCAAACGTATTAAGCTCAAAATTGCGTTTCGCATTACTACAAATAATCCTGCCCTCTTCTAGTGCATCGGGCGGAATTGGCGACCATAACAATTTTGAGAGGCCTTTCGCTGGCAATATTTTTTAAAATTGTTATCCACATCAACTTTCTATTTGTACTCAATTTTCTCTCCCGGTGAGTAGTACTGCGTCGAAGAAAGAAATAAACATTGCACTCTTATAGATTCTGCGAAAGTAGAACCTTACGCGCTACCGTTGCATACAAATGCAGAGCATCGATTATATTGTTCGCTGTAGGCCATACTATAAAATCTCGGTTTAGCGTTTACTCAATAGCACACTATGCCGACAAGAAGCCTATAATGTGTTTGGCTTTTCGGTTGAAATACAGGATTGGGCACATTAGACTAGTAAAACTACCTCGCTAAAGACTGCCGGCGCGGTAACCAATACACGAACGCTGCTCTTCAGTCAGCACCGCAAAGCTGACAACAAAGTACGCTTCTCGTGAAGGAAAAAGGAAATTGCATAGTCTGCGTGTTCGTAATCTAGAGCAGCGATGCGCTCCGCGTAGCGCTGCGTTTATGAAATCCGCCAAGAAGCTGGCTACTTGGTTCTAAAATAGCCTGATGAACATGAGATGAAAAAGCGAATGCGAAAAGACGGAAGACGAAAACTTTTAAAGGAACAAGGCTGAAATAATACAAGCTATTTATGAAAATAAACTCTAGTCGAGACAAGACGAGAGTGAAAAGAGAAAAGTAAAAGCAGAGTCTGCACATTTGGCCTAATCATGTTTATGTCCTTTGTTATTTAAACTACGAACTCGTTGTAAACACTTTTAGAATATTATTTGGTTACCGCTTGCAAATGATATGACAATTGCACAAGGTGTTGAAGGTTGTGGGGTTAACACAGAGCTAAGTTTGAAGGCACAAGGATTGGAGCCATGAATATCCAATTCAAGCGTGTGTAATGGTTGGCAATGGAATAGGATTGACGATTATAATATTTTTAGGTTGTACTTTAGATAAATTGATCGTATATAGTTCGAGAAAGCTCAGCGAATTTTCCCAAGACAGTCTGCTTTTCTTTTAGAAAACATACTTAACTTTATATTGCACTTTGAGTTTATTTTAGATAAGAAGGTTGAATAGTGCTGTTGGAATGTTCGTTTCCAAGTTCCTAGATTCCCCAAAATTCGCTTTTCTTTGCTCTTCTATATGCCCAGAATATTAATGGTTATACGTTTAATAAAGCGGGATGCAAGAATCCGGAAAAGTAAAATGATTTAGTTTCGTCGGAGCTATACCTAGCTGAATTGACATAAAGTTACATCAAATAGGAATATGAGCTTGAGCAATTGCGTTAGATCGAGTATTCTAGGCCTGCTACGTTGTAGTGGTCTGGCTTACGTTTTTGAAATAGAGCAAGCACCGATTGTTCAGAATTGGGTGTTTATAAAGACCACCTCGATGTCCGAAAATACTTTGCAGAGGTTTTAAGCTCGAAATAGAATTCTATGTTCTCCATATGACTTAAACAGTGTCAGCTATTCACTTTAAATATAGTCTTGTCATGTGAATTATTATCGCCTTTTTCGGCATGCTTAGTCCGTATTTGTAATATCGAGCTTTTGAGCTAATTTAACCGATAAATATATATACTTGCTTTAAGTGAGGCATAGTTATCTGTACAAAAATCAAGGCCGCTTAGTTTTATTTAAATCAGGCTAGGTCTTTCTCTAGATATCCCTGTTCAGATGCTTCAGTTATATCAAGTACATGATCCGAGGCGTATAAAAGTAAGGCAATGGCTGCACAAAGATTTCCGTTATGTAGACCACGTTCTTTTTATAAAATAGCATGATTTATTTATTTTTCCAAGTATTTTTTTAATAAATTGCTAACTGAGAAGAGTTCAAGTAAAAAATTTATTTCGTGTGCGTAGGATTTTTGCTCAATATTATTTATTTGTTTTCGCAAACTGATACAAGCGTTTCCTCTTTAAGAAAAATAACACCTTACGAACACTTTTTAACACGAATATCCTAGGGACACACTGTTTGCTACGCCGATTGCTAGTTCCCGTTATCTAGATCCCATGAAAACACCTTGGTCTAAACTTTCCCATCCATAAACCGTATCTAATTTTAGGTGTGCTAGAAAACCACTTTTTTGCTCACCACTGATTGCAACACGAGAGCTTTTGTTAATAAAACCACTCCATCACGAGAGAAAGCAACGCAGGCCCCAGGGGTAGGTAAGCTTTAGTTAGCCTCGTGTTGTAAGAACATTTGATCTTATGTATATATATGCTGGCATAAAAAAGAAGACGATTCTAGATTTTTTTCTTGCTTTCGATAATACTAAATTTTCTGGGCGAATACGTTCAAAAAGACGAATTGTTTGCGCCATCATATATCTAGCATAGTGACTCGAAATGTCAATGGAGGGATATGCTCTAATGGTAGTTCCGGAACCATGTCGAGTTTAGCAAATGCAAGTTATAGTTACTAGTGATAAAGAGGAAAGAATATTAAATGTAGATGTAGATCAACGGGATGCGACCGCTAAGTCAAGTTTCAAGTCAGATTATTAAGTTATTTAAGCTTAATAAATCTACATAACAACCAACTGTTGGTGATGCTCAGGTTGTGTTTGCCTTAAACGATGGTGGCAGGAAGAGAAACGCAAAATAAATGCAATAGGGCGTACATATAAAGCCAATTTTTCTGCGAAGCTACAACATTAATATTACGATAGTTTCCAAGACGTAATTATTTTCATATATTGAAATATAAAACTAGCAAAAATACTTATAGAAACGAGAGAATGCTCGCCGACACATACACGCTGCTCTATGTAGACCTTGAGCTAGCAAGATTATCTATTTTTGTTTATATTAATTATATTAATTATAATATTATATATATATTTATTTATATTTATTTTTATATTTATTTATTATATTATTTATAT
>MNPL01003401.1:0-10136 GCA_002081605.1 Tropilaelaps mercedesae | reverse complement strand
ATATATATATATATATATATATATATATATATATATATAGGTAACTTGAATGCAATTACAGTAATTGCCATAGTTGATACTGTACGTTGAACATTTTGGCATATTATTGTAACTTCCGATTTTCGTGCGACTTTCTAGAGGCTATACCCGTGCAAGTGCAGCATTACACGTTTTTCTGCAGCAACGAAACCGTCTTCGACCAGCTCTCGCTCTCATGCGCGTTTCCCGAAGACTCAATCCCTTGCGAAGCGTCGGGTGAATTCTATTACCTGAACGACAACTTCGGCAGCGAAGGACCCTCGATCACGGATGCGGACCTCGCCAAGGTCCAGTCACTCGTCGCTCGCTTCGATCAGCCTCAGCAAAACCGACGCCGGAGGAAGTAGTCGGCCAATGGCGCCCTCCATAGCCGCTCCCGTAGGGTAACGTCGCTGGTCCCCTGGTGGCAATACACGCCTCCCCGTCCCGAGAAGCTGTAGCCCGCATGGGCAGGTAGCTCAATTTATCAGGTAGTTGTACTCCTTAACACGTTTCCCCTTCTCCTACAACCTACCCGTCACAGAGTTTACGCCAACGTCGACCTCCACGATTCACTCGTCTAAGTGCGGTCACTAGCCGATGGTTCATCCCCGTAGACGGAAAGGGTCTCAGAGAAGATGTTACCACAGTTGGCTATCGGAAGGGTCAACATATCGGCCTTGACGAACGTTGCGTTTGTATTGACACGGCTGCGCCACGTTGTAGCAAAGTAGAAACGTATTCCGCAGGGCGAGATATTGCGTGAGATTTCGAGTCGGAATACGACGTGTTTTACCGCCAGCGCCAGACGTTTAGGCCTCGATTAAGTATTATTGTTTAACCATTTGATTGTCACTACGGGTGAATTTTGTTTCTTCCGAGCTATGTGGATACTACAGCATTGATTTCTTACCTGTAGAACGTCAATAAATGAATCACCATTAAGAAATATATGTGAGACACACGCATACAGGCGATTTCTACTTTGCGAATATTGGAGCCACAGGTTTGTCCACAGTGCTTGAGTTAGCTTAATAAATAAGCCGCTTGCGAGGGAGCTTCTCCCAAAAATCAGTCTTATCTGTTCTTAGTGTCTATCACAAATATATCGTGAACGCTGGGGTTTACTGCCATCAACGTGTTAGAAAAGCTGTATACATGTTACCGAACCTGGAAGCAGGTCATACTGGATCACTGGGTAAAGAAAATGTTCAGCAAAATTATTTCTATATGAGGAAAGTAGAGCATTCGACAGAAATTAGCGTCCAAATCTGGTGAAATTGTCACGCGATATATATATATATATATATATACATATACATATACATATACATATATATATACATATACATATATATATATATATATATATATAAGCTTGCTGCAAGAAGAGTATTAAAAAAAACTACAGTTTAGGACGACTACCACCTGCTTAACACTCATTGGCAAATGAGCTTAGTTCCGTAGTTCGTTGTGCAAGTTATGCCCAAATCGCCGGTTGCCTATCTCAGCACCTTACGAGGTTACGCTAATATTGCTGCTCAACGCGTGCCTGTACTCTATCCAACCCACACCCAGAGAGAGAGAGAGAGAGAGAGAGAGTATCCGATAGCTGTCATTTTACGTTCGGCACTCGCAGGACGTGTCCTAGTCCCTTATAGCCACCCCGAGGGCTAACTGATAAACGATGAAAAACAGACTCCAACATACGTTCACGAACGCTACCATGTTCTTTCGCGTGTTGGCTGTAAAACTTGATCCACAGCGAATGGTATTCAATGGTGAACACGAGGTTGCATCGGCAGAACGCCTTCATCTGGGGCAAATCCACGATGTTACGTGGATGTTGCCGGTGAATCCGGCTTCGAAAACACGTAAAAATCGGGCCAATAATCGATGAGAAGAGTCAGCACCCCATATGGTGGACCGTCGAACATATAACATATATGAGGTTGCTAACGTTACATGAGGCTTCCGGTAGTTCGCCTAGAGACTTCGATCAAGGGACTATACGATGTAGTTTACATGGACGGTGAGTAGGACCGGAAGATCAGTTCCGTTTTTCTTCAGACTTCTTCTTTCAGACACGGCAAACCTGCGCTTCCCGGCAAAAGCTCGAGGTGAGCATAGCTCGGAACTGGATAACGATCTAATTACACTACGCCGTTTGTTATAGTTCTATGGAATGCCTAGCGAATCAAAACATATCGGCTTCGATGCTGTTGGCACGTACATGACAGCCAAAGTTCAGTTATAGACCGGTGGATATCGTTTACGCGACCAAGTGCCTGGATTTGAGCCATTCTGAAGTCTGATCCGAGAAACCGCTAGAAAACGCCGATTACAGCGGTGCAAGCACGTGAACAGAGATGTGAGTCGCACACGTTTAGTGAACGCGTTAGTCGACGAGCATGTCATTACACATCATGCACACATATGATGTTGCGGATGTGTAATAAATAGGATATACGGGCGAGAGATTTTGTTGAGTAGTACAAATAACAAAGGCTGGTCTAAGCTATATTTGTCACGTTCTGGTCACAAGATACAAGTTGATCATCTCACATTTTGCTGTCTATAGAGTTACAGCCATTCCAAGACGTTCAAAGGTAGCCTAATACCGTAATTCAACCATGTCAAACGCTAATATGAAGGGCGTTGATCGCATCAACATTTGGGTGTTAAGGCCCATCTGAGGCTATCCCGTACGGACCGAGTTCTGCGCAAAGCTATAGCAATACACTCACTCTATCGTGGAACGTTGTGTTGGACCCAGAATTCGATGGAGTTGTCGCACGGTCGCTCAATCGCCTGGACGGGCGGACAGCTTTTTAGATCGACTCTAGCGACTATAGCGAACTGCACGGCCGGACCGAGCAGCCGGTTGGCGTTGACTAGGCACATGAAATAATGCATAAATGCGCTACCGTAAACGGTAAATGTTGACTGATGGTCAGATTTAAAAATATTCGGGTTCGCACACAGCCCCTGCGGGTCGTGGCTGTGTTGACGATGTCCTTAATGCAGCCTCCGCCGCCACCATGACTGAGAAAGTACGACTTATCAGAAGTTTAATGGCTCTGCCGAGTAAAAGTGTGGTCTAGAGCTGGAGTCATCCGGTAGTGATGCCACTGTAGTGGATTCGCGGAGTTCAGCATTCGCTCAAGTCTCTTGTAGGACATCCCGAGGAACATCGTCAGTATAGCCAATGTCAGAAATTGTTTCAGCATCGAATGCCGGTAAGGCAACGGTCCTCTGAGCTGGCGATGATTTCGGCTGAATCGATGGTACAATCGGCTGATTATGAAATTTCCCTTTTTTTAGACTCATGGTACACACATAAAATGCGTTCATTTTAAAGCCTCACTGTGGGAAAAATGCATTTAATCTAAATCTATACACTCTACGCATCCTGACGATGACATTGCGGTCTTTACCTTCGTGTCGACCGACCCTTTAGGAGTCAAGGCAGGTCACCTGCTCAAATTTTCACACTTTTTCGAAAACCGACTCGTGAAAAGCATCGACAATGTATACATGTCAATGTACAATAAGTAATTCATTGGGCCCAAGAATGGCGTCAATTAATGCAACAGTGCGTACAATATTATTAGTGATATCGTTACTATCATGGGTTCTATCCCGCAGTATTTAACCTTGTTGCGTTACGCGACTTCTTGTGGCTTTCATTTATTCTCTACAGATCGGGTATTCTAGAGCATGCTCTAACTCTATTCCAGTGTTACAGGCGATCTAGGCAAGCTAGCCATTCCGCATTCATCCTAGACTCAGCTTCTGTTTAGCCAGCTGATATAGAATAGAGCCGCTGCTCCAGGAGACGCCCAGAAAAACCATGCGATTCGCTCCGTAGTAGCGTGAGCGTACTTGATTTCTACGCCTTGAGCTTAACGCCGTTTCCTCGAAATGCCGTTCGTGGATCTTGCAACGAAATCATGCAAATTCAGTGTTAACATCAGTTATACGATCCTGACTAGCAGGAGAAGGCCAGTGGAGTCCAGCGAGACTGCCATCAAGAGTAACCTATCGACGATGCACGACACTGCGGACAATTCAAACTGCCCGATCATCCGCGTGACATAGTGAATTTATGTTAGCCCCAGAATTAGGGCACGAAAAGTCTGGTGGTATTGAGAAGACAGGCGTCCCCTGTACGACATCGACCGTCGATCGGCTAGACTCAGCAGGAAAACAGTTGTCCAGCTCTGGTCGGATGGCCTCCAATGGCAAAGTCGCTTTTTGTGCTAAAAGAGACCAGAAAGAGAAGTCACGGCGTGACTTATAGATACCATCCATACTAGCGTCTCGCTCGCGTCTCTAGACCGAGACACAGTAAACGTCGATTGAGCATATGCAACACAATGCATTCTAGATTTACGCCCAACCGCTTCAGCCTCTATAATTAGGGCAGCTCAGTAATACCGGATGTTATCGCACAAACAGAAGGCAGCGCAAACGTCTAGTTGTAGAGAGGCGCACGCATCTTGACGACTCCGCCCACATTTTCATTGACACTTTGCACTTGTGTGAGTTTATCATATACCACACGTTGTCGAAAGAGCTACTAGATAACTAATCTTGTTCTTCCCCTCGTAACAGGAGCATTTATTCCACTCAGTCGAGAGCAATGACAACCCATTGGATTGTGGTTTTTTGGTCCTGGGAGTCAAACCGCTTCGCTTTAAACGTCAGTCCCCCATCCCACGCGATTAAGCCTTAAGCCTAGAAACAGTAGTTAATTGCCTCGTCTTTTTCCCTGAAAAATATTGTCACAATTAAGCGTTATGCCGTTTAGATCTCGTAGAGATAAGGGTACCGGAACTCAGTCTACGGGGACTTTCAAGGTGTCTGTCCTTGGCCATCCGAATTCTATTTCGGGGCTTTGGATTTACAGCTTGCTAAAATGAACCACGGAGAGACCACCACGTACAGACGTACTCTTTCACCACGTACACTTTCAACGCACTAGGAAGCTACCTTCTAGGTTGCTTCATGGTTAAGGGTTTCACGTAAGCGCCGATGACGTGCTCTATGGGTACCTTTCTCCATAATTCAAATGTGGAAACAAAATTTCCAACTATGGAAAAACACACAAAATCATCGTAAGAGGAAATGCGAAAGTGGCACCATATACGTTAAACGTTAAATGCCTAATAATGTTGAATAAAAAAAAATTTTGGCTGATGGTCACTTCTGGGATTTTCTGGTAGACTGACCCGAGGTCGAATTCGTTGATTTCTCGAAGGACCTTCGTTAATCGCGACAGACACGTCTGAAACAGAATTGCCTTCGGAAGTGTACTCCTATATTAAGCTACTACCACAGTAAGTTGGCCCTGGTGCTATATTCTCAATATCTTAAAATAAACAAGAGAGGAAAGATAAGAGAGCAAGAGGAGAGAAGGAGAGAAGAATTTTCATCTACGTCATTTTTAACTCAGCTGAAAATTTTTAAACTCAACCACTGCTATTTCACTTCGACGGGAATGGTTTCGTAAGTCTTCAAGTGTACCTTAAACGAGACTCTTCGATAAATAAAATGATACAGACGCTTAACGGAATCGTAAGTATTAAACATGCAATTTTGTTTATTATCTCGGAGCTCGCCAGGCGGACTGGCCACATCAGCGAGAATTGCTTAAGAAAACTCTAAATCTTTTAGCATTCCTATGTTTGTTTAGGTAAGCGTTGCTTCGCCGACCCTACCATACTGCCACTAGCAGACTAAAGTTTGAAACGCAGCTGGCACATATGTTCTCGACATTTGCTAAACTGTTATGGCGATACAGTCCGACAAAGGACAAGCAAAGCACACACACACACACACATGCACGTTACATTTTTCCTCCAGCATTGAATACGTACATTCGTAAGGCAGCCTAAGCTACCAATCCTTCAGTCAAATAAGAGGAACGACAGCCTTCCACTATTGACAGATCGATTACATGTAGGCATACTTATACGTATCCCAGACGGGTTCGTCAATTGTTATCCTTCGACAACAGACATTTTAAGTTCTGATCTTTTCCTATATATATATATATATATATATATATATATAAAACAGCACAAGCGCTTACACAAGCGACATTATTGGCCAGCACAAGCAAAGAAAGGCTACTTGCCCGGACTAGTTGCCAGAATAGTGTCGGACCATTCGAAAAGCATATCTACTCTACTAAAACTCACGCTGCACCCTCCCCCCAGGCGATTGGGGAGGATCAAGTGTTCCTCTGTCGCTATGATTCTGGGAAATAGCTGCCAACATTATAGTCTGTACTCGACTCTATGTCGGACAAGGCTTGATAAACGTTTCTTCTTGAATTAATTTCGACGAGGGCCATAACAATCTGTCCGTCTCCTGTTGCATTCACAAGTCCACGTACCGCCTGTGTCATCGCCACCAGATGAGCCCCCTCCGCCAGAGCCGTCTCCTCCATCAGAACCACCCCCACCTCCACCCCGGGCACGTCTGCGGTTGCCACAAAAGGCTGCTGTGACTTCGAACAAACATAGCAACCACCAGCAAAGTAACGCCACTGCGAAACAGACACCAGCTGACAGCGCAGCATTACCGGTCAGCCTTTCGTATCACAGTTGGACAATTCGACCTGAAAATAAAAGCTTTAAAACGAAAGAACAAACGCGCTGTGTGATCTTTATCTATCGTTTGCCAGAAAAAAGACTCAGTGAAGGGGTAAAGTGAAGGGTTCTACAGAGGAAAAAATCGAAGAAAGTCGTATCCGCAAAGTTCGTTCAGTCACTCACACGTGATCTTGGGCTGTGTTGGAAACAACTGTTCTATATCTGACACCAGGCTTTGAAGTGTTGCAATTAATTACCGAGAAATAGAATGTGTTCCTTAATATGCTGTAAATCCGCATTGTGTAAAAGATTTGGCAGAGTGCAGGGGAGCTCAATACACCCTTTGTGTAGTCGCTATGGTAACGATGGGTCTTTGCGGATATTTTTTTTCATGTGCTCTGTATCATATATTCGCGTTGTTACTGTTCTCGCATAAAGGGCGAATAGCCAAATGACTGCGAGATGCTTTCCGCCCGTTGTATTCAGAGACGAAATTCAAACTACATTATCCGATAAGCTAATCTTTTATTAGCAAAATTCTCGGCTATTTTCATCTAGCCGAACAAATGACTTATCGTTAATAGCACAGTAACCAAATACACTGTTATTAAACGTAAGAGATAATAAAACGGGTTTGACAGTGGCTGCTTAGGTCTTGTATAACATGACCGTTGGGATTGCAGTACATTAACACACGTTCTCAACACGTATTTCTACAGCGAATACCAACCTTTATGCCAACAAACAGTCGTCAATTAACACGCGTACTTCACCCTAAAACGTGACAACCACCGACAAACGGTTCATAGTCTGGTTGTTCTTTGACATGACTTACCAACCGGCATGACAAACATGACTTCGGCGGGTATAACAAGTCTGTGCACGTTCTCAAGCACCGATTGAACCATTCAAACGCTTAGCCATTTTTGACGCAGACGACATTACCTTCATACACCTACCTTGAAGACTCGCCAATAGGGAGACAAACGCGAATTCGCAAAAACTCAATTAACGCTATACGATCGCAGGCGAGCACTTTAGTGACGTCCATCCATCGAGCAGCTGGCACCTGTCCTGTCCAGCCAAGATCTCGTGACTCACTCCTACGTCGTGTTCCCCGATTCTCGATGTCTGACAACTTCGACCCGCTGTTGCAGCGCACAATACGCATTGTCAGGCAAATGCCAGATCAGTTATCGAATCGACCCGACGCTAACCATCCGCCCGAAGCGTCACCTCAGTTCCGCCCATTGCAGAGGTACGCAGCTCAACGAAAGCACCGCCGAAGGCCACAGCCGCTGAAAAGGTTCCCCGAACTCGAACCGTAAATGCTGATCGTTACCAAGCGTGCGTAGCATAGCTCGAGATGCTCGAACGGTGGCGTGGTCACACCCGCCTGATAAACACCTGCCTAGTGCCGTGAGAAGGCCATGAGACTCGTTCGGGGGCTTGTGCAAGTGTTCGCCAACAACATCTTTAATTCGGACACGTTGGTTTACGGGGCGATGCAGCAACACTGAGTAGCGCGTCCTGCCGTCTGACCTCGTCGGCACATCGAAGTCTGTTCAGTTAGACTTAAACCATATAGGATACGTTGAGGACACTTGAAAAATGCCGCCGTTAAACTGAAAATCAGTACAAGCTAGCTAATACAGTTCGAGCACGAAATCGTAGATTCATTGGAAGCCAGTCCGAGGGCACGGCCAAAGAAAGAAATTCCAGCCTCATGACGACATCTTCACCGCGGACGAATCCGATTCCTGATATTGCAAAAAGAATTTGCTCTGATGTATTTACGTAGAACAACGCTTTGACTGTTTCTCGTTGGTATTTTTCTCGCTTCCGTCAACGATGTAATACATCTCGCCGATGATACGATTATACTGACGAATTTCTGAAACAACGTTTTCCGTTCGCCCAACGAATCTGCAGCCATAATCTAATATTTGCCTAATTTCCTCCCTTCTCATAATCTACGCCATTATGGGTCGCGATCTGGTCCCTACGTTCATCACCAACAAAATGTCAAGATCGTAGTCTCGGTACTGGTACACTCTCCATCGTAGCGATTTGTTGTTGCGTAACGGCCGTATCTTGCAGTTGTTTCATAACGATTTCTTCTTACCAACAGCATTCATCTCGAAAGGACAGAGCTCAGCTATCAATATACTAATTAATTCGCTACAGCTAAAACGAAAGGAGTACACAGCCAATGCAGAAATTTGGAGACACCGCGAACCGAGTCCAAATCGTACGCCTGTTTCCAGCGATTTTGTCTTGCTTGGCAACCATCCTGCCTCGGAACGAAACCTGGCACGTCACGGATTACCGATAAAGGCGTCCATACAACAATCTTTGTTTACTAACCAACAGCGAAACCAAAACGAAATTCCCTAAAATCAGTCATTTCTCGGGACTCGATACCGTTTTTCATACCGCTTCTGGATTAACCCCAAGTTCACCAGAAGACGCGTACGAAGCGATATCCGAGGAACTCGCTACCTAATCAGCCCCTGCCAACCCGATTTCAACACCATTCCCCCAGAAAGTCAGGCAACTGAATAATATTCAGTTTCTTTCATCCGTTTTGATTTTATTATGAAGCTGCTCCTGTCTGATCGGACAATTGTCGTGTCGACGCCAGACGGTGGTCATTGTATGTACATTTATATGCTGTGTCTATCTCAGGGTTAGAAATTGGTACATCGTTGTATGGCGGTTCAGTTCTGGTCCATCACCGCCATCATCTAACAAAGTGGCATGTTTCCCCACCGTTGGGGATTATCAAATTTTTGTTCACTCTCTTGTCGGATTATTGGCTAATGGATCCAGGAAAATATTGGGTCGGTCATCTAACACATTGACAAGCGACTTAGCTTGGGTAAGAATAATTTTATCGCACACCAGCGTTACTGCGATTCGTCTGTTGACCTGCCTAGGTTCAAACGCGTATTCCGGTCAAGTTTCCTGCGCAGTTCGACAGTTGTCGCTTATACGCGTGGGTCTATACGAGCATCTCGGCTGCTGTATAGTTCCAAGTCGATGTGTCATCCGCAGCTGGAGTCTTTGTCGTTTACACGGGCCAGCCATATATCATCTTCATCTGGCTATAGCGACCACGGAAAAGAATTCTTTGTCTCTCTCATAGTGACATTCGACACTTCGACAATGGCTACAGAGAGAACCTAAACGTGTTCTATCTTGGCCGGAATAAATTGCTATTATGCACTCTTTCGCTGTGTGTTGCGTGTGTGTGTGTGTGTGGATACTTATAGCAGAACAGATTTCGCAGAGACTCGTTGATAACCACCATGGATCGGTTCAGCCATCCAGGCGGACCTGTTGGCCCCTGGAAGCGCACTATGATTCGGTCCAATGCGGTTTCTCACATAAATGCTTTTTCATCAACAACTCTGTCCGACGTAAAGTTCTCCTGCGCCAACTGACGCTCGCCCATATATATATATATATATATATATATATATATATTTCTAGCTACACAGGACATACAAATAG
>MNPL01003396.1:147725-175319 GCA_002081605.1 Tropilaelaps mercedesae | reverse complement strand
TATATATATATATATATACTAGAAATCCTAAAGCTAAATAGTAATAAATGATATTTAGATTAAAGCTCTGAAATTGATAAATCTGTGCTACTAAGTTACTCTACAAATAGCAATTGTACATCCGAGTCAGATCTATATGACCCATAAAATTATGTCGTTGAAACAACACAATAATTCATCTATTCTTTAGCAAGTGGAAATAAATGTGCTTCTATGATCTTTGCAATATCCACACAAAGTGAATTCTGCGCGTGGGATTAACCTACATGATCTAGTCAAGCTGTTCAACACGAAAATCTAACTTATCTGGCACACGCTAGGCGCCATGCTGCCAAGCCCATAATATACGGAATATACGGAAGGTATACCGTATCTATCCAATGAAATCTGATCGAATCAGTTCCCTAAATAAGGCGACCGTATACAACGCTAGCGAGTCATTTAAACTAGAGTAAGAAAGGCACTAGAGCAAAACCACAACATATTGTAGGAAGGATGTCCGATGGCAACAATGGCGGCAACAGGGTTCTACTTTCTCTTCCGCTCACAATAAATGATGATGTTAAGACGCAACATCGAATAAATTAACATTCAGACTTCTTTTTTTTGAATAATTTAGCGAGAAGCCGAGCCAAGGGAACTAAAAATTTAATCAAGCGTGGGCTTACACTTAAAAGTAATCCACTATAAATTTTGCTTCGCTAAAGTATGGATTTTCTATAGAACCAGGAAATTCCTCTTTGAATTTCAAGCACTTGAATACCACATAATGCTTAGAAATATGCAATCTTAATTGTGATAGCACGGATTTTTCTTGGATGCACAGCATACTCACACACACTATTTAAAAAAAAAAAACTTCAAAAACTCAAATTATCTACTGTCGCATATTATACAGCGGGTATAATTAAAAACACAGTTTCCCCAATCAAGGTTTTAGGTATGTTCTCTGCTCGAGAGATCACGTATGGTTAGCAAACCTAAAGAGAGCATTGTAGACCACAATTACACTCCTACAATTTCATGTTTGGACTTGGCGGAATTATTACCGAATTCAAACGCGAGCCTTTTTTAAACAAAGTAGTCCAGAGCACAAATCTACAGTTGGTACCATACCTATCCCACTAATCCATATATTTGAGTGAGCTGTAAAGGAATAATTATGCAACTGGTGATGAGCGATATTAAGGTCCAACCCGAATAGTAGATATCTAGTCAAGTCTTAAAACACGGCTTCGAAATGTGGATAGTTCATATGAAAAACTCTCTAGAGGCTTTTTCGACGTACAATTTTACGAATCCCGTAGGTGTACCGTAGCAAGGTCCCATAAAATTTCTCTATTTTAAAGTTCTGGTGTGAACAGTGATATTACCACGCACATTCACTGTTATTAAATTAAACTGTTATATAGTTCTGCGTTTCTTTTATAGGGTATGTCGCCTGTGGCTAGAAATAATACGCTATTTGTAATTACCCATGTGCGTAGGGCATTGAAGTAACATGAACTTATATGAACTTTAAGTTCAATCATTGGAAATCAAACGCAATTTTTTTTGTTGCATCGCTGTACGATAGACTGTTAGTTTAGCTGATTTCTATACTTTTATTGGAATGATGTTTTAAATTTGTTACGTCTTTCACATCTTAACTTTGTTAACATCCCTCGCGGCTACATATCATGTCGAATAGTGCTAATATTCTTGTCATTTCGAAATATTTGACTATGTTACCTTTTCATTCATTTTTCAAATCAATTATATCTAATAGTCAGATTGTACGCGTTGGTAGATGCAATTGTATTGACTATGGGTGCTCCTAAAGGCATCGTTTTGATCCGACGCTTGTTACTAAAACGATTTCAATGGCCACCCTAACGGTGACTGTCAAATCTGCATTTCGAATCGACATTAGCTAATTTACCATCGGAGGTGCATTTATTGCGAATATGCTCTCGCTACTCATCGCAAGCTGGATAGCACTGGCCCAACGCCCGGCGAGGGGACTGCAACGCCGAAAGTAGAATATCCAAAGAAATCCAAGTACATAATTTCCGATCCACTTGCCACCTGTATGGTGCTAGGTGTGTCAGACGAAATAGCTTTATCCACTTATCGTCAACATTTATCATTCAAAATGACGACTTATTCTTCAGTAAGTCTGGGAATGCCCACCTTTCGTTAGCGTTCTGGGTGAACAATACGACAAGCTGGCTTATAGCGCGCTCCTCACCTTTGAACTGGACCTGGGAAGCTAAATGTGTTCTTCCCTGCGATTCTGACGATTACAACTATGGAAATACTCATGTTCATCGATACCTCACCAGCTATTGCTCTAATACGAACAATCATGGGAGCATTCGGTTTATCACTGCACTTCAACAATGGGACAGCTTAAAGGTGCAATACACCTTGATTACACACAACTACGTGGGTTCACTAATAATCTGTATTAGTTTTTGAACTTATTGGGCTTTTTGCTGATGGGTGGCCGATGGTAATGATGTGGGGTCGCACAGTATTGCCGACCGCTCTCATTATATGCGGAAATGTATTGGTGCTGTGTGGGAGAACACCTTTGCTTGTGCAAGTTGAACACAAAATAGCCATCGGCGAAGAATGTGTTAAAGATCCGTTGAATGCCTAATCAATAAATGAGTCAATGTATGGAACACAATTGACCATTTAAATACTGTTAAATAGTTGTTTTAGAAGCACGTAGTTATAAAAATCTAGCACAAAGTAGGTAGAATATCCTTGCGGCACCGAACCGCCGGCACTGAGCTTTGCTAGAATCGTGAAATTTTTCATCGATCGAGTCGAACAACATACCACAGCCAATGCATGCTAACTGTCCATCATTTTAGTAAGTTGTTTAACTGGTAATCCACCAAACTGATTGCCTTGGGACATATGCTTGACTGATATTAATCTTATCAAATAACGTGTAGCTCTTCCCTCACGTAGGATTGGGCACATAGGTTTCCTGATTGCATTGGCAGCTTACCATTACTGCTATGAACTATGTTGACCTTAATTTGCGCTCGTCTCGAAACAATTACAGCCGCTCAAAAAACCTTGATGATCTGCTACGTGCGAAACAATTATCATAAAAATAACGGCGCAAGGTCAGCGCATGGATGGCTGAAGGACCCCTTGCGTATTTAAGTGCAGTCGTAAAATTTTTACAAACTGTTATTTACAAACTGTTTTATAAACCGCCATTGTCGCCACTGCTCACATTTTCCCTATACGTCGTATAAACATATAGGTAGTCAAGTATTGGCTAGGAAGTCCGCGAATGCCCGCTAGTTTGGATGTAAAAGCAGCACCAAGCAAGAAATTCCTAACACCTTGAGTACGTTATAATAAATTAGCTGTTTTCGCCGATAGCTTTACAACTTTTTGACCATGATTTAATGCGGGGCCATAGCAACTGTTTATTCGATGTCAACAAAAAATATGTATAAGATAGTGACTGTAAATTAGGATGAGGTACGTGTATCAGGGAAAAATTACTCAAAGAGGTGTGAGCGAAGCAAATTCCTGTGTGGGGACAAGGTATCCGTGACTTTGCAGGACTGATTAAGCGTAGGCTAAAACTGCGTGCGTAAAAATATATGCGATCGATAGTGAAGTCTGGAGGTCCCGTCGTATGCAGCTCCTCAAAAAGGTTCCAAGATGAAAGCGTCAACTTGGATGGTTCGCGTTATCCAAACTATCAATATAAATATTTTCGTTTTCTGTTCGGTAAGCAATGATATTGATCAACGCAACTGCTCACAATCGTTCATTGATAGTGCTTTTGCAAAAATCATAGTATATGCATAAGTATTGTTGCAGCGTTTGCCCTTACAATCTCCCATAAGGTAAGTACTCTGTAATGAATTTGTCCATGAGGCAATTTAATTTCCTCCATGTCAATATTAATGTTAAAGGGACAGGCTTTTAAGCAAATCTCATTCGTTTCCTTAATCTTCACAGACTTCTTCTATATTTGCATAATATTCGTTGTCATCAAGTGCACCAAACCGACCTTTAGTTGTAATCCACGTCCAGTATCTTTTTAGCTTTTGTTAGCTTGGAAGCTTCACTATATTGAACATTTAATTTTGCTTATATAAGCAAAATTAGATGCATAAAATATAAGAGCAAAATAAAATAAGCAAAAAGAGTGTATAGTCTTTCACAAAATTCACCTATTGATTTCTACCTTCGTTCGCGTTAAGCTTGTAAATTTCGTGGAACGCTCCCAGTCTTCTCAAGGTTTGAGCTATGCTGCACGTACTAAAAATACGTTGAGTGGTTTATTTCTAAACGAAAATGACTACTGATTATCTCTGACTGAGACAGGGTATGTGGCTTTCCGCGTACGGAGCTACTCTACTCGATTTGGCAGAAGTATTCCGTACAAGCGTGGAGGTCATCTCGTACACGCTCTCTACACGTGCCGCTGGCTCCATATTTGGCGGTATCATTGGTTAGTCCAACATGCGCAGTAAGGCGTTTTACTACGCAAACGTTTCTTAAAGAACATTGGTCGTACAATTAATCCTTAACCTTAAGATACGTTAACCCTGAAATTCAAAATTCGAGTTTTTTGTGAGTTTTTTTAAGACTCGGACACAGGCTGTAAAAAATGGGAGAAAACCCTTCCTCTATTTAAGAAGTTGAATTCTTCGAGGATTCAGCTGTCCGACGATGAAGAATTATCTGTATTTTGTCCTTTATGCGCTAACTGGTTAGTTCTTGCAACTAAAATATTTTTGTGAAACATTGAGCTACAAAATAAGCCTAAATTCACTCCATCTACATACGTAATGCGGAATATATATCCGACGCCTCGTAAACAAAACAGATAATCAGGTTCATTTACTGTTTGTATTATGAGTAACGCGGAATATAGACCCGACGCCTCGTGAACAAAACAGATAATCAGGTTCATATATCGTTTGTGTTATATCGGATGTCGTTATTTTCAGGTGGAATTGTATTTCGCTTATTTAATACGCAGCTGGTGATTATAACATGCGTCCTTTTTATCGGGATTTTACTGGCTCTCATCCCCATATTGTGGAACGTATTTTTTCTTCACGCAACTTCTTTTACCCTCGGTTGCTTGTTGACACTTGCCGAAATTGGTAAATTGATGTACATTTTCCCAATTTAATTTTAAAAGGTATTACAGCAAAGTTAGATCTAACAATAACTTTTGAAGACGCAACACAACGTGAGTATTGTTTTAAACTGGAGTCCAATAACTCATTATTACGTAGTGTCCTGTTTGTGTTGTCTTGCTTAGAAATTCTAAAATGTTCATATTCTTGCCAGTGAACATTTCTGGTGCTACACCCTTATCTAAGCATTTAACATGCTAATCACTGAAGGCTCATCATGTTTAAGCCAGATCTGATATTTTAATTGCAAAACAAACTCAACAAAGATGGTGCTAATGGAGGCTTTTTCTATAAAAGAGCCCGTACTGTTTTTAATTTCAGGAAGTCACGTATGGCTGCAGGTAATCTGGAAGGACAAAAGCGGACCACAATTTCAATTGTTCAACCTCATCTTCGGAGTGGGGGGCATCATTACCCCTTTCATTTGCGAGCCTTTCCTAAGCCCCAAAATTCAGAGCACACGTCCAACGTTAGTTGCCTTGGTATCTCATGTACATCTGATACATCTGGAAGATACAGATCGAGCATAAACTAACGCTTTACTAGTCAATGAAATTAAAGCATGAACAGCTAAACCTACAGGACGGGTACACGTGCTGCTGACCTTGCTGTGGCCGATTTAACTGAATTGTAAAGTTTCTTTTACTATGGCCCTGCGCACAGCAGCCGTAGCATATTCATAGTTTTTCTCAGTTAGTGCAGTGTGTTGAATTCACAGGCGACTCATAAAAAGGCTTCAATAGAAAAACATTGATCGTTTGGCTGAACTCAGATACTGCAATTATTTCCAACTATTGTCACTTCTTGCTCTCACAGGCCGGACCCAGCAGACAGTAATGCGTTCAGCTCCTTGATCAGCACTGCCACATCCGGTAGTATCCTCAAAATCGACACCTTCAACAGGACGCTTACAACCGCGACGATTGCGACGATCACAAAAGCAACTGAAGTCCTGCGGTCTGAATCCCGGATTGACATTGCCTACGCTATCATCGGAGGGGTGTTCATCTTCAACGCGTTATCCTGCTTGTTTGCGTATAGCCTAGATAGCACCGATCCGAAACCCGACGAGAACCCTGGCACGAGACAAAATGAACTTCCGATGAAAACCAAATACATCATTGTTACTCTGGTGGCTGTTTATATGTTGATTGGTGTCTCAGATGAGATTACTCTCTCCGCATACCTATCGACGTTTGTTGTTCGCAATGAGCACCTACGATTCAGTAAATCAGCGGGTGCCTATCTTTCGTCGGTGTTCTGGATAAGTTTCACGGCTAGTCGCCTGCTCGTAACAATACTTTCGCTTAAACTGACTCCCGCAAAGCTGATCGCCTTTTTTCACGCGATACTTATGGTTTCCACGGTAAGCATGTTGACGTTTGTGAACATGTCGCCAGTTGCAGCATGGTTGGGTACTGTAATGGTCGCGTTTGGATTAGCGCCATATTTCGGAAACGCAACAATTTGGGGCGTTCAGTACATGGTTTTGACACACTACCACATGAGTTTTATAATGGTTTCTGTATGTCTCGGAGCCATGATTCCTGGCTTACTGATTGGACCACTAATTGACAGTTGGCCCATGGTATTAATGTGGGGGCACACAATTCTTGCCACCACCCTCACTTTATGTGGAGGTGCGCTGCTACTCTACGGGAGAACATCATTGCTTCGGAAGCTTGAGCAGAGAAAAGTCGAGAGAAGAGATGCTAGGGAAGGTGCTACAGCAATGTTAAACGTTTAATTCAGAAATATGTGAGACCATAGGTTCGTTCCTAAATATGCTGTGTTTTAATTCATGGCCATCACTAGGGCGCAATGAAAACCACCTTTCTTATTTTCGTGTTACGGTCCTATAGATGGAAGCTATACGGATTACGGCAAAAGCCTACAAAATCCTATTTCGAAGCGCGATGGAGACAATTTTGAGATGTATTCTAGGGCGGATATTAGTTACACTACGGCAAAAGCAAGGGCAATGACTAAGTCGTCAATATCTGATAAGGATGTTGCGGCGAAGAATTTTAGTCGCAGATGGTCAAAATATTGGATCACTATGGATATGGTTGAGTAGCGGAATTGTGCCTAAATGAGCCAGCTGGCGTTGTTGTACCTAGATACACATCATAATTATGGGAACAAAGATCAACCCCATGTTAATGACCGATGACATTGTTCCGTTTAATTCCTCGGAAAATCGTCTTATGGTTTAGTAGCGGAATTGTGCCTAAATTAGCCAGCCGGGATGGTTGTACCTAGATACACATTGTAATTATGGGAATAAAGATCAACCCCATGCTAATGACCGATGACATCGTCGCGTTTAATCCTAAATCAGAAATCAGAAAATGGCCTTTGATAATCACCGGTACGTATTAAACTCGCTTACAGTCCAACAAGTTTGGAAATAAATGGGTGGCCAAATCACCTGTCACGAAGGCATTGGTCTTATTAATATTTACGCTACTGTAATGGATAGAAAAGGCTGGTTTTACAACATGGTCCGAGCAGGTTTCTTACCACTTATTACATACGAGAACTGTTACTGGGGCGAGCGTGGTGCTAATCTGCCACGCGATTTTTATTACATAACCATTTCCTTTATATATGTAAAGCATCAAATGATTACGTTAGAAATGAGACATTTTCCGAAATCGCCCATTTCATCGATGAAAAATTGGCAGCTGATTCCTCATTAGCGTCAATGTAGCTACGCTTGTCCTTTGTCTTCATAACGTGTAATTTAATACAACCACGCTGTCGAATAATGAAAACAATATAAATATTTTCTACTGGCGTTTTTATTAGTACAATGAATACCATTCAGCATCATCACTTGCGACTAACGGAATTTACGTTTCTATTTAAACTAAACATGGGCATTAGCATATATGTGCATAGATAGACAATGAACAATTAGCACGTAAACCCCGTTAGCAGCCGTGCGAAATATATACAGCTTAAATTACAGCATTGCTATGAGGCTCACCTGAAAAACAATAAAAAAAAACCAAACAAAGCGAATAGGCGGTCATTGCCTTAAAACCTGCGTTCATGATATAATAAAATTTAATTTCAAAAGCGAGAAGGTATGTAAGAAATTTTTTTAAATACATGAAAATAGAATATTTTTTAGCTTAATTTGGCACCTAAACTTATGCGTGGAAAATTAAGAAAAATCATTCGATTGGCTTAAAAATGTCCTTACGACACCCACTAGAACCACACAACGTATTCAAGCCAAGACGTTGCTAGGGAAGCTCCTAACGTAGTTAATGAACAGTCGTTAAATTCACCGCACGCAACAGACAGGATAACTATTTAAGAGTTCTACTAGACCAGATACGACAATTTTTTTCATCTACGCTGCTCTGGAGACCCTTTCCAAACATACTGCTACGTCAAATGAGTAAACAATAAAATGTCCCGAGGAAGCGTGTTTCTTATTTGCATAAAATTTCCACAAGTGCATAATTTTACTAAAGCTTTTCTCACGCAGCTCACCTGTGTGAGTACTATTTTAAAACAAATGCTAATTATTTATCCCGTACACATTTGTTTGTAATTTTAAAATTTACTTAAAATCTAAATATTAAAGACAAATTGTAATGGACACCACTTACCTGCCTACAAATATCAGTTTCCAAATAAAAAAATTAAAAGCGCAACCAGAAGTAATTTTATGGATAACTGGAAATAGAAAAAAACTTTTTAAACACTATTTCCACTACAAGCACGTTTTCATAAAAACCGTTTTACAATTTCAGCGTTAACGCTAATTTACGTAGAATTACAAAGCATAAATTGCTCTCTGCTACATTATACATACTTATCGTTGTGCTGGCTCTACTTGAAGGAGAACGCAAGCTTAGGTCGCGCTTTTCCGGTTTTGTTGAGGATCAGATGTTGCTCAGCTTTTTTTCTTTCCCGTTTCTCCTGTTCAAGGATCATACGATCTTCATCCAGCTTTCGGCGTTCCTCCAGAAGTTTCAGCCTGGCAAATAAAAAATCTTAAGTAAAATTGTTTCAGTTGACTAATATCACTGAAGTTAAAATTCGCAGATATTGATCCGGGTTTCCTAAGCACTGGTGCAATGAAGGATGACACGAGGAAGAGAGCTAATCGATCGAACCGACGCGTTGTAGTAGAATTCACCGTGCATCGACCGTGCGGCGTAATGTACCCATGTCACCTCGTCGGCCTCCCTGGCGAGTTTAGCTTAGTTTAGCTAAGGAACTAAATAGCACTCAAAATGAGATAGTTTTAATCGTGCTCGATCATAATCGAACTCCGATATCAGTTCGTCCTCACGAGCTTCACTGTTATTTACATAAATACTCATTGTATACTATGCGACAAGCGTATTTAATAAATGATAATGATGAATATCTCTGCAGTTTTCTTGTTTTACTTATGACACTAGTGGAGTGGGACTAACCGTCGTATAATCCTCATCAATATATATATATATATATATATATATATATATATACTGACCTGTCTTCGGCCACCTTGTGTATGCTTTCGTCGGTCTGCTCGCGCAGCACCCGAAGCTGCTCTCGGAGATCATCCATTCCCTTCTGGGCTTCTTCTAACTTCGTCTTCATCTCCTGTGGAGGTTGATACGTTATTCCCGTGCCTCGAAGTTCACACAAAACAATCTGCACAACACCACATTCGTAAGGTTTCCTAATTGGGGCTGTATGCTAGAGCCAGGTGACGGGTTCGCCCTCCGGGCTCCATTGCGAGCCGCCGCTGCTGTTGGTTTATCTGATGCCACCGCGACGGTAGTAGCGACAAAATACGTACACACCCGCGGGCGGCAGCGTCGTGTGTGTTCACGTATTGTTCTTGTTGTAGTGTTGTGCGGTTTCCGCCGTATTCGTAATTTCGTTAAGCTTACGGAGCGATGGTTTGCGCGATTTTTAATGGTTAGCGGTACTTACGCGTTGGCGTCGTGGCCCAGACTCTGTGCTCGTCCGGGCCTGTGTATGCGGGTGCCGCTCGGCAACAGAACATCCGGCCACGGCCTGCCTGTACATACCTGAATGATGCTTCATAAGAATGCTCAGCGACTAACGCGATTGGTCCTTTCACCCGGAACAAATGTCATCAGTGTCCATAAGAGCAACCAATCAAATCCAATTCTGTCTGATTGATGCTGTTAGTGTTCTCGATGCCGTGCGGCGAACACACACACGGTCAGTTAGAGAGTGATATTGGGTCGGCACCGCTCATAAACAGCACAGGCCTAAAAAGACAGATTTACCACACATGCTAACCACACAACCTCGTCGCGACTCCCTAGGTCAAGGATGTCGCGTTCGATTCCCCCGCAGTTTTGCCTATGCTCCCATTCGAAAAAGAAAAATCAGAAGGCGAAACAACCTATGATTCGCTCTAACTCGCTCACTCTTGACTTGTCCAACCTCTGAAGCTCGTTCGGGGATGGAGGCAAAGACAAGGAGGGGAACAAAGAGAGAGAAAGAAAGAACTTCTTTCCCTTCGAAATGAGTCCCGACAGGATGGCCAGTCAAATGTCCCGGACAAGACTATACACATGCCGAATTCTTATATAGGAGAAGGATCCTTTGAGCCCCTCCGCCAGAATCTCAACGTGAATGACGTTAAGATCAATGAATAGTGGCATAATTTTATAGTGTCGAAGCATCTGAGATCGAGGTGGCAAAGACGAATCAACTGAGGACCAATCAGCGGACAAGACCTCAGAATCACACTCTGCTGTAGAATAGTAGGTGCTGTATGGGTGCTTGCAGACTGTTAAGGCAACGTTCAGGCTTGTAGCCTCAGTCTCTGAGAAGGACAGGAAGAAGATCGATCTAGCGAAGATATATCACAGACGTGCCATTCACTCAAACCCTGTTGTGGAGAGAAATGTCAGCACTCATTCACTCGTTTTGAATGTTTTGTTGGGCACGATACAAAAGCAAATACAACGATGATAGTGGCACATTTTTAGGCGATACTGTTAACAGGACAGATGCTCAACAGCGCGTAATGGTAGTGGAAATAGTAATCATAGCAATAATATATATGACCATTTTGGTCCTACACAAGTTCACTACCGTTCAGCCAACAAACGGTTTAATTTTTTGCAATTAAGTTTCACTTTTGTTGCCTTTGAGAAAAAAACGTTGAATGGATGACATCACACAGTATCTGTGTCAGTTAAACGTCATCTTAATTATTTATAGATTAGGCATGAGAATCGCTATGCGATATTTGTACTCCGCAATTAATTTCGCAATTGTGCACCCAACTATGATGTCCTTCAAAGCCTTAAGCCAAAACAGCTTTGTCGCGTTGTTTGCTCCTTCACTGATCAATAACAACGGCATATACAAATCAGTCAGTTTCGCCTGTGTTCTAATATTACATCTCTACGGCATTGACTTATTACAGGGCGTGCGCAGTGACGTACAACTGGCAGTCCCACTTTAGCAGCTGATCTCGCCAAATCGTACCTCTTTAATAATCTCGTTCTCAAGCCGTATTTCTTCGGTATCCTTTCTGGCCTGTTCCTCCATCTCGAGTCGAATGTCTTGCCTCATCTTTTCTCTTCGGAGTTCGACTTCTTCTTCAACCTTCTGAGGCAAGATTTCGGCCAAACGTTTTTCGACTTCAGCTGTGATCTCCTTCTCACGGATAAGTTCACGGCGCCGTACTTCAAATGGATCCAACTGTTACAAAACGGAGAGAATCTACACGTTAGTCTACATCGAAAGTGATTTTACTATCAACGACCACGAAACTTGACAAAAATACAAATATGCCCAAATACATAACCCTCATGTCGTCCGTGAGTGATGATTTAATGTTCATAATAATTCAAATTAATCGCAATGTACTATTCTGCACAGTCACACTTCATACGAAAATAGACTGTCTTCGAGGTGCGACCGCGAAGGAAACTTTGGACCAGTCTGTGTCACTAAGGTGTAAGCCAAACCAGAGTGTCAAGCAAAGCAGCAAATTAGTTAGGAAAAATCTATAGGAGCCGAAAAAATTGTAGTTCAGTAGCTGTAAAAATTTTAACATATGCACCGACAGGAATTAGAATTAACAGTATTGAAGCCACTAAGATTTGATTAAGTATCTATAAATATGGTCCGAATATGGGATGTATTGCCAGCATAATCATATGATTACAACTGCTAAAGTAGCTACTTTACCTATTTCTCATTCATTAAACATCAAGTGATCAGCGAATTCTTTCCTACCAAACCCCGCTAGAAATAACGTTGCTAAATCATCACCTAAACTTCACTGCGTAACTCCAACGAGGTAGAAATTGTACACTTTAGGGATGTCATAACGTTTTACAAAAAAATTATACGTTCCACATAAGCATCATAACATGCTATAAAAGCACCATGTGTTAACAGTTTCTGCAAGAGTTCCTTAAGATTTCACGCGAACCCCAAAAAGGTGCCACAAGGTATAGAGAACTAAAGACACCGTCATTACACAAACATCCGTAAACATGGATACCGTAGTGAATCGCCGCTTTAACACCATTTGGTAGGTTTACTGAATTCGAAATTCTAACCCCTGTAGAAACGTATGGTAAAATTTTACAGCTGTATATTGCGACTGTAACAAAATGATGTAATAACATAATATAATAATATAAATAATAATAATATAAATAATAATAATAATGTAATAACAAAATTGCTGCTATGTTTTCTGACTTGCTATGTTTTCTGACTTGTTATTGCTATTTGCTAAACATATCAAGCCGAATCTATAATTCCTTATCTGAGGTTACCGAACTATAGCCCCGTTGGCCATCATTGGTCAGTCTCTCCCAGTCTATAGTCTATTAACTCTATCCAAGTAGTGAATTCACCTCGGGTGTGGCCTCTTTACGGGGCTTCTTTTTAGCGGGCTGTTCCACGACCACCTTGTCTTTGTCCTTTTCTTTAACCTCATCCTTATGATCCGAACTGGAACTTCGTCCACTGCTTGTTGATGCACTGCGACTCCGCCGATATGCTCGAGGAACATCCTCGTGACGCCTCTTCGAAGGTTTATTGTGTCGCGACTCTTTCCGGCTAGATTTTTTGTGGCGTCGCGAAGAGCGATCCCTTGAGCGGTCACGAGGTTCGCGTTCACGACCTCTCTCACGGCCCCGTTCACGCACCCGATCAGCGTGGTCCCGCTTCCGCTTGTGGGAACTGACAGACGAACATTTCGATGGAGATCGACTCCGGCTGACACTTCGCGACATCCTCACACCCACGCGCAGACACCTACCCGCTAGCAATGATGCACGCAACTAAGTGAAAAGAATAGGAGGTGGATAGCTGACAACCAGATGGCTTCTAAAAACAGACAGGCAAAAAACAATGTTTCACTCCCATATACGTTTGTTTTCAAACTAACAAATATACTAAACAGTCACGGTCCTCTGTAAAAGACTCTGCCAGCCAGAATTGGCCTGGGCAAATCTCAATGAATTTCTGTTTGACATGCTTCTGATAAGTTTATAGTGAACTTCAAAGACTCTAAAGCCACATTCATACGATGAAAAATTGCTGGTAATTTTACTATAGTAGGCACGTGTATTACAAAAAACTGATTCTATTTAAATATGAAAACAAAATTTTATTGGTTATTGGTGTGCTATAGTTTCTTTTATGGAATGCAAAAAACTCGAGATCGGACAACAAGACGAAAATGTTACAAGAATCTAATGAAAAAGCATAAGTATTATATACAGCCTGACTATTCATGTTGGCGCATACTTGAATTTTCACAGCTCACGTTTGTTTCAAAAAAAATTATAAATAAATGGCTACCGTTTTACAACATCCATTCATATCATTATCACGGGTTAACGTTATAATTAACCAGGTCTAAGAAATTGTTGATGGAAGCCTACACCTATTCAGGCGAACCGATTTCCAACCTCATATGATTTGCCGTAAAATAAGTGGGCTTCACGCACTGTCAATATCAATCGTTTTTAACATTCGAGAGACAGGTGAACTTCGACTTGGTTCCGCCACATATTCAGATTCACTTGAACGAATATACCAATGCAGTCTTCTGGGTAGCCAAACGCAGCACTCAACAAAGAACGTACTTGGTACAGGCACATTAATTTACTCTACGTTCAAAGGCCTGTATGCTTCGCTAACGAGCACCTTCGCCCGACTCACCTATTTCGCTGCGGGCGCCTCAGTGAAGGGTGCTTTCAACGTAAACTTACATTTGTAGATTTGTGCACACACGCAAGCTCATGCACTCTGCATGCATGCGTTGAAATCCTGTCCCAAACACAGAAGCCTGTTTTTGCAGCTTTAGTACTGATGAATTATTACTTTACTACTCCGCCGTTCACCGTTCACTCAGACAATCAAACACAAATAGCCCCGTTTCGTCTGCTTAATATAAATAGATCCTCGCCAATGTTGACTATATGATTCTAAATGTTGACTTGGCTGCGCGTTGGCATCTACTCAGTTAGCTAAGCGGAGCCCGCGCCAGGTTGTGTATTACGGCAATGCCGAAAACCAAGATTGGACACCCATTTATTAATTTAACGGACTGGTATACCCTTTCGTTTTTCTAGACAATTTTATTAACAGTCACAAAGATCTGAGAGGAAAATGGCCAGGGGTACTAATTGATGTTACGTTGAGTCATGTAGATGACAAATTTAGTCTGTGCTGTTTTCGCGCGCCCTTCGAAATACAACCCACGTGAGTAGCGCGCCGTTGGTTGAGCTCTTCTTGGTGATCTCCCGGCAACTCAAATCTTTGTACGAGTGATATTAAAAAACTCATATTAACATGGAAAAACTTTCAATGCCTGTGAGTGAAGGCTTCGAGGAATTTGAAATTGTTCTAGGTTAGTACCCTTGAATGTCTTGTCTATGCGTGCCAGGTATGTTTGTATTTTATATGTAAACGACAAGCACGCAACACGTATTTTAAAGCGCACTTTATATACAACATAATTTTTATTACCGAAAAATGATTAGAAATGCCCAAAATCATTTGAGCTTACGTGATAGTAAATAAAAACAACTTATTAAGTGGCATGGATATTATGCACTTGTAGTTTTGCTAGTCGTATGTATTTGCCTATGCAAGTTAAGCTCGGTTGATTTCATTAGTTACTTGATAGATGGTCCATTATCGCTCATTCACACAGGAGGCAACGCTTACAAAAGGTAGTAATAATTGTATCGATGGCAGTGTGTGAATCAGAGCCAAATTCTTTTGCAATGAGCAGCGTCGAAAATTTGACCCGACACTTGTAGTCACCTAGCTATTCTCAAGTGATGACAAATTTTACTTTCAAATGTCATAAATTGAACGACTTCAAACCATGTGATAGGAAGCTCAGGATACCGTTTGTTCGTGTTCTCTATTACGAATACTGTATCACATGTGCTTTCATTTACGACATTGACACCTGGAACGACTCATTCTCTGTTCCATCCTTTCATAAAACATTTCAGCAACATACGAGAACTTTGTACTCGGTTACTCGTTTCGACGACTTCAAAATGGTCTGTTCAGCCTTGTACAAAGCTTCGCCAATTCTGGCCATCGGGCATCAGTTCGCGCTGTGGCCAGTGGCGGCAAAATCATGGCGTCTGGTTCCTCGGATGAGACGATTCAACTTTACAACATGACAACCCGGAAGGAAATGGGAAGCCTTATCAAGCATGACGGGACCATCAACGCTCTCAAGTTAGTCCCTGTATTTTGCTTTATCGAGATTAATGACAATTTGCTATTCACAAAAGCATTCAGGTGCATTCTCCGTTGTCTTTCAAAAAATGAAACGGTTACATATATTTTTCGAATTGTTGCGGGATTAAGTAAGCAGTTATATAAAGTAGCCGTTGTGAGCACGCAGGAGACTGTTCCCAGCGTAGATTCCGAAAGAAAATTTATGATTTGTGCTGTAAATAGAACAAAATCATTTTGTATATGTTAAAGGGTGTTATATTACTGATATTATGGTCTGGGTATATCGATGAATCGTAGCTAATAAGGAAGGGGCGAGATCGAAAATTCCTGTAAGCGTACGAACTGTTGGTATTGCCTTACGGTGTATTGAAGTAATTAATATTACTTAATTATTTCCATTGCTATTTCCATTGTGTAATAGATTATTGGTAATTATAACAACACCAGATATATATAATCGTCGAGCTCGATGGCTTGGTGCATTCGTGTGCGCCTTGCGACCGGAGAAGACACGTAGGTGCACAGGTTCGATCCCCGCCGTTGCACATTTGCATTTATGGAATCCATCTTGCAAGTGATGCAAAAAAACGCCACCGTGGACGCTAAATGTTGGCTGGTGGTCAGCCCTAAAAATATTATTAGGTATATATAGTCGCACGAGGTGATCATACAAGCATTTCTGTCTACTTGCGTGAATATAGATTCCACGGGCAGAGTCATCTCTTCTCGGCGAGTGATGACGGTTCGATCTGTGTTTGGGACACTGGCAGTTGGCAGTGTCTTAAAACGCTTAAGGGTCACAAGCAGCCAGTCAACGATATTGCCGTCCATTCATCAGGTCTGTCAAGTCTATAATGTACGACTCGGTGAAGTATTCTCCAAACTAGTTAAGAGTAATACATTCATCAAGTTCTTTAAGCCTTTGGGATACACGGTGGCGGGGCTCTGTTGACAAAACTCTTTTAACACACACTGAATCGATTAATTGAAATGGATCATCCAAAAGCTCTGTATACGTTCATGACGCGACATGCTATCCACGATGTGTCATAACACTGGCTGGAGGTTCTACCCTGGTTGTGTGTTGCAGGTAAACTTCTACTATCGGTATCCCGGGATAAATCTCTCTATACGTGGAATCTTGTCAAAGGGCGGCCAGCATTCATTACCAACATCAAGGTATGAATAGCCTAGTTACCATAAAAATTTTCGAACAATTTGAGTAAGTTTGTTTATAAGGTGTGAAATAACGCACTACAATTAGCAAGTTTATTAAGAAATAATTTAGTTTTTTCCACATTTTTATTTTGATTCGCAACATCGGGTAGAACAGTGCAATAGTATTCTCAAGCATTTTGAACTGTGACCAATTGTACACGGAAAATATGCTGGTCGTATATTCAGGCTGACCTATGGTTTCCACATGTACACTTGGCTCTATATCTCTTCAAAAGGTCGAGGCCTCTCGTATCGAGTGGTGTCCGACTACGAGCCCCGGCGATTTCTTTATTGTGATACATGGAAACTGCTGTGATATCTATTCGACGGCTGTAGGTGGAATTATTGGTAGCATCGACTTTGGCGGAAAAATCTCCGATTTTACTTTTATCGGCGAATTCCTCGTCCTTAGCGGTGAGAAAGGCAAGGTAAGAGCTTCAGCGAGTGTAGGCAAATCTTCATGAATGATTTACCATATTTAGGTGACTCCACCAACTCTGTACAAATAAACATGAGAAAAATGTAAGGAAATATGTTTTACACACCACAACAGTCAAATTACAACAGACGGAATTATCAATTTGTTTAATGAACATTAGGTTTTACCAGCTGCCTGCGCTACCCAGTTAAATGATCAATACCCAAGGTGCATTTCTACAATTCTCAGGTGAACATATTCGACCTGTCGGTGAGGAATGACCTCGGCAAAATGGCTCCATCGTGTGTAGTTGACTTCAACGCTGATATTTCGGAGACGCGGATTAAATGCGTGGCTTATGGTGGACCCTCTCAACGAATGGGCAACCATTACCTAATCACAGGCTCCAGCGAAGGAGTGGTCATTGTATGGCTTGTGAATCTGGCAGGATCTGGCGCCGGTACCGATGATGGTGATCAAAGCAGTGGCAAGGTACGCCAGTTAGCTAAAGCTACTGCCGGCTGCAGAATCACGGCGTGCAATGTTTACGTCAATACCGAGGAGGATGGGCCCGCGGCGGATAGCGATTGCGCTACCGTAAAGGAAGTAAGCGTTTCAAAGCGTATCTCAAAAACGGCCATGCCCAAGCGAAAACTGGAAGGAAACACTGTTGGGGAAGAGGAACAACAGCAAAAGAGAGTGAAGCGTGAAGGAACGAAAATGGCCGAAATTAAAAAGACTGAACGACAAGGGAAAAAGAAAAAAATTGGTAATAATAAACAAAAAGAAAAATGTCTTTAAATGAAAAGCTGAAGCCGTGAGTACAGTCATTGTCAGCGAATAAGTAGAAATAGATGTGAACGTTGTACACATAGGTCACGAAGATTGTCACTGAATGTGAGATAGCTACACAGACTGACTCTTTGTGATTTCATCTTATATCATTCACAGTTATTATTTATAGGTGTTTCATTTATAGGTATCATTTATTCCCCCTAAGTGTCATAAGTGTAAATATCTAGGTCCATCCTGACAATGCTTTAATGCAATGAATAACATCTTACTAACGTCCTCAAAGTGATATTGAGATGACTACTCATTCGCTATATAGTTAGTCAGTATCGTTAGTTATATATATCGTTAGTATATATATATACTAATCGTTAGTATATCGTTAGTCAGTACGGTTCAAAATCTTATTGCATGCTGATTACCAAATCAGAAAGGTAATAGACCGCTTAGTATGAAGCTATTTCATTTGTGTAGCCTGAAACTGGTTTATAAAGAATAAAGTTCCCTCTAGAATATAAAATCATTGCCAATGGCTAATAACAAATCCGAAATCAGCGTTTAGCATGAGTGAGCTAATTTAATGTCACGAGGTCACGAGCTAATTTAAGGTACGAATCGTTTAACGAAACCTACCTGCGTACTAAGAGGCTCACCCAAGCAGAGAATTAATCAGACGGTCCCAATAAAAGACAACACATTATAAGTCCATATGGGCTTTGAGGCCATCCTCAAGTAACAGTAGAAAACATACAAAATTGGCTAAGGCGTGTGGTAGGCGCCCGATTCTAAGACTATTCTAAATGCTATGATTGTGTGCAACAAAGAAGGAATTATTGTTCATATTTTCTGGGGAAATAATTACTGATAAAAAGTATCGGTTGTATTAATTCTTAATATCTGGTGCAATCCATAATAGACGTTAATAAAAAAAAACGAAATTAAGAAACCAGAAATTTGCGTACTAGATTTATTCGACTAGGTCATTGTCTATTTCGCATAAGCCTACTTCGCCATTTTCATACAGTTTTGGATGTGAGGACTTCATAACAATTGCCCAGCAGTCGCGTGCTTAAATATTAGCATGCAAAAAAGGAAAATTATATAAGGATATGGTACAAATACTAAGTTTCTGTGTCTAGGATTTTGACTTGCTTTCGACCAGCAGACACACGTGAAATTTCGTTTGTAATTTTGACACACAGTAATAATATTAAAAAAATAATAAAGTGCAGTTGCGTGCTGGTTAAATTGGCCTGGGGCTTCAAAATATGAACTTTGCTCCAAAGTTTAATAAATACTCAATATACATACCCGCTTTCACCTACGCTCACCAACTAAGGAGTCTGAATACCAAAGTTCGGCCTTCTGTACATACCACCAATAAATTATAAAATAAGCAGTTTATTTGATAAGACTCCTGAATTTAGGAGCATCTGCGGACACGTTTGATGTAAGAAACCCGAGTGGTCAACGCGTATAGCAACATTTCAGGTCTCCATATTTGCTTGGAGACCTTAGCAAGACGTGATACTTTGATCTCAAGTGACGCCATTTGTGAATCTATAGACACGAAAGATACCCAAATACATTCAAGACAAATATATGTTCGTTACTAAATTAGCAAATAATTGACTTTTATCCTTCGGCTGCAGGGAAACTATATTTAGTCGGTTAAGTCGATTGTACTTGCCTTACATAATTATATTCTATAGCGACAATCCTCTGCTAACTGCAACCTTGTCAATTAAATTTCCTTCTTTAGCTTCTCTGATAATCTCGTCGTAGCTGCTTTCCTATTTAAATGAATCTATCTTTCTATTTGTAAATAAATTTACACAACTCCATACGAAGACGTTTGTGTCCCACAGCCCAATGTGTTTCAGCTAGTAAAGCGTTTCTACGAAATGTTTTCAGACTACAAGCGAATTCCACATGCAGAGCCTATTGGGCACTCATGTGCTTTATGTGTGTGTCTAAGGCGGCCGGCGCCGCTTGTCTGCTCACGATCTGTCCACGAGTGTCTTGATGTCGCCGAAGTCGTGACTGTCTCCAGAGCGGGACTTCGCCGTGATCGGCTAAGGTCAATTGAGTCAGTGTCGTTCATTAAACATCAACCATCGGTGAGCATCTAGCCGAAAGCACAACCATCTAAGCCTCGCTGAGATGGTGATAACGATTGGCGATGAATGCCATCCGAGCTTTTTTCTTCACGCTCAACCTTGTACCGACTCAATTTGTCAACTACTCAAGGTCGTCAGGGCGACGATAGCAAAGTGTGCGCAACTAGTTTATAAAGTCCAATACGGTAATATGACTCAGTTGCAGGAGTATGATCATAGAAACAGTTCCACATGCGAGAGCCAGTGCCAGCGCTGGGCTGCGTGGTGGTTACTATGAGCGATGCGGGTGCCTGTAAATGCGCATCACACTATCACCCTATGCAGCGACTGTTACCGTCGACAGGAGTTGAGACTCGCTTATATGGAACTGCGAACGGATCGATCTGCAGCTACGTCAGAACTTACCGGATATGACTCAAACACAGGTTCTACGCAGATATGTTCGCAGTGAGAAAAGAAAACGCCCGAATGAGTGATACAACAAAGGATAAACACTACTATGCAGAATATCAGAAATATCAGGATAGCCACGACCGCGCCTCAGCCAACGTCAACAAGACTTTGGGGAAACACTCTCTAATATTCTCATTTAAAAGTTGGAATATTTTATACATGAACGGCTTTCGTCACAGATAATGTTGAGCTGCTGTCTCGAACAAGGAATAGCGTTTGTGGCATTCAGGGTTTTCCAGTTACCGTTAATATGAGGTAACGTCCTGGCCTATATTGTGATAATAGGAGAAGACGCACACATATCCGTGTTACCCATAGTTGAATGAAGGCAGTATATCTGTTGGTAAACGTGTAGCTCACAGTCTGAGTGTAAAGCTAAGTATATCAATAGAACATTGCGGAGGAGGCTGGGGCCTGTTATGAACACGTGTGCAAGTGAACGAAGTCGGCAGAAACGTTTTCGCCTTATGCATAAAGCATACGTTGAATCGGGTGAGTCATACAACTAATATAAAGCCACCAAGTCGTGGAAGTTATCGTTAAATTAAATGCTTAAGTTTAGCACTCGTAATGTGTTCTTAAGACGTGTCAATCCTATACGTATTTGGTCGAACAAAATAAACGATACGACAAAATATACGAACAGCAACTCTATACGGTAAGCACAAAACAGCAGTTTCATCCGAAATAGACCTCGATGTGTTGGCTCAAAGACACCTTTGCAACATTGCGGCGTTACGAATGGATGCTTAACGAGTATAATTATGCATGTCAAATTGTAGTTTATGTTAGCTAACTGTCGAGGATTTTCATTTTTATTGATAATTTATCGTGATTCGAGAATAATTTTCTCTAGACCACTGGCGCGATGTTTGTTCATAGAGAGAGGTGGCCAAAAGAACGAATCGCTTGTGTTTGACCTCATTTGCGACATATTAAAAGCCGATGCTGATGTAAGACCTACTTGAGCGATCCCAATTATGTCACATAACGCTAATTTAAACCAAAGAGCAGTCCAATATATATATATATATATATATATATATATATTGGTAACTATCTGGGCATTCTACAAAAAACTGCCTGATACATATTATCAAAACTGAAACTGTATAACTTGAAAAAAATCAATTCGATTATAATTCAGATATTCATTTTTAAAGGAAATATGTTAACATCACATCGTTGAAAAAACAAAAAGATTCAGACAAGACAGACTAGTTAGTCTATATAAATGAAAAATAGATATAGATTAAAAACGAATTATAAAACTTATACACTAAAAACGTTATCAGGCACTGGGTTACTTCAGTGAGTCAAGCTCATCTTACTTCTAGGTTTCGGCCTTTGTTTGCGTCAAATTATAAGAACTAAGTGAACTAAATCGCCAAAAACTATCATAGACTAACACAGATACCGGCCATACCGGTCAACATTACATAAGCAGATTATTTTTTATTCACAGAAGTCAACCTACGTAAATCATTGACTCAGCCTATGCATGCCTTAGCGCCACCCCACATTAATTTACTTCTCGTACTGCGCGAGTGCGCCCTCTTCTTCATCTTATCGTTGTATGCTAGGCTCGCATTTCCTCATTTTATTTTTAATGGCACTCCTAGTACTTTGCATCTAGCAGATTCATTTTTGCACAAACCCTCTTTTTCTCTTATACATACAACCCCCCATCTTTGCCCTCATCACAATGTGGGCCCTGGCCTACATCCACGGCCGAACTCATCATAAAAGAGGAAACAGCTACTGTCCAACCTAGCAGTGTCTAGGCCATCGAGGAAGTGGCAAGCCAACGACCGGGCTAGACACAACAGTAGCAGCGCAGACAGCGGCTGTCTGGCCGCCCTCTCCCACCAATTCCAATACTTTCTCGGCCGTCTGCTTCGCGTCTTCTAACCCCCACTTCTGATGATTGAGTGTTTTTTTTTTGGCCTTCGCGTCTGGTCCTCGAAGCTGGATGTTCCGCCTTAGTACGCGGCCACCACCCTCCTCTCTCATCGCTGATGATCATCGCGTCTGAAAAACGCGCTCCGATTATACGAACGGCAACGATATACAACGGCAGCAGACGGCCCTCGAGCACAAACGATGCAGTCAGTGCCAGCAATATAGCATTGAATACAACACTCGGACCGACACACGCGCTAACATACGCTTGCACACACAGTCACCTGCAAACGCTCTCGTCAGACGCAGACGACAGCTACACTATTTTACAGGCATCCGCGGCACTGCCCGCCATCAATAACAGACCCGCGCCTACGATAGCAGCCGCTTCTGTCGTCGTCTCGAAACCGCGGCCGCTGCTGCATCAACAACAGAGCAGAACCGAGCGGAGCAGTTGTAGTAAAAGCAGAGCAGTTGCAGGAGGAGGAGACTGACTGCTTAGCTAAGAGCATTGCCAGTGTCTGCCGCCTGGTGAGGCCGTCGTCGCAACGAGCGCTGACCGCGGCCACCGACGACCGCACGAACACGACACTTCCACACATCCAGCGTAACAACAAGTCCATTTCGCTACAAGCGACACGGGGGGGGCGGGGAGGAAAAGAAGACGGCGAGACCAAGCGAGACTGAACGAACGTCGGTCAGCAACAGCGACAGCCCTCGCAAGCCCCCCGCAGCATCGCACTCGCAGTACGACCGCCGGCCACACGGTCGACAGAAAACGAACGAACGAACAGCAAAAAGTGGTCGTCGTGATGCAGTTGCATGACGGTTGTTGCCATGTTGCTCTGTGGAATGGTTGGAGGGTCAAGTCAGCCGACTCAGCGCAGCTTCTCGAGGTTCTGCTAGAACTGGCTGTCGCGATCGCAGTGAAGTGAAAAATCGTTTTCCTCTCAGCTGCCGCTTCCAGTGGCTGTTCACGATAAGGCGACCTCCGGAAACAGCGGGAGCGCCACCGGGAGATTGTGAGAGTATATATATATATACATATATAGAAGGAGTGAGAAGGACAACAACAACAGCAGCAGCAGCAGCAGCAGCAATAGGCACTCAACACACGTATTAACGAGTGTTTGCAAGCGGCAGGAGAAGAAGCCTGTCTATCGCCCGGCCGAGCTGGCTGAAGCTCATCTGTGACCAGACCGCTCGACCACCAAATGAAAAACTAACCTCAATCGAAGCCGTGTAATTGAGTGCACACATTGGAAAAGGAATTTTGTGGCGACGACGACGGCGGTGGCGACGACAAAAACGATAGCAGAACACTCCTCCCGGGACGAACAACGAAACCGATCGTGGCTAGAGTCGAATTCGCGTACAGCAAGTTCATACAAGCGAAATTACTGACATAACGCATGCACTACTACACATGACACCTTTGTAGCGAGACGTCGGTGTACGGAGTGCGCAGAGCGAAACGAACAAACTGTCCGACCAAAATGTGTGATTATCATGTGCTACCCGCAGGATATGCGCCATTGCGGCACTAATGACACACAAGTACATTTAGCATTGTGACATGTGTTGGTGCTATGGCAGTGCGCTGTCCGTTGAGTTCGGGAAACTCGTAAAGCGACCATTTTGTGTACCCGTTTGAGTGTTATGAGAACTAGCCATTGCCGTCTGGTTTTTAGGAAGCCAGCGCGTTTGTGCGTGTGTGTGTGTGTGTGTGTGTATATGTGAGCGTGTGTGCCACCGACGAATCCAATAGCGCGCTAGTTCAGGTCACAACCGAGGAAGACAGCGAAGACCATCATCAATAGTCGTCTGAACCCTGGCTTCGTGGTAGGAAGAAGCTGATGAGGATGCGAGTCGAGTGATGATGCATCCAGTGTTGATTATAGACAGACAGTTTGGATTGAGTCGCGCGCGAAACCGGCACTGCTTCTAGCTGACTGACTGGCGAATTTTACGGACTACTACTACAACTACTACTAGTACTGTTGTTGTTGTTGCTCTTATTATTATTATTGTTATTCTTGTTGTTGTTGGGTTCATGCGATCGCCGTACAGTCAGATTGCCTGGTCTCACGGCCGCGATTCCGTCGTAGAAAAGCGATCTCCATGTTGTAGCAGGAGACGCTAGCCGCAGTCGTTGGTGACCGCCGCTATCTGGAGACGAGAATCGACGACCGTTTGTCAGCCACCGTTGACCAGTCGAATAGCCTTGCTTCGGTGTTTGTGTGACGGTTGGTGGCCACAGCCCGGCCGATGTGGGCCAGTTGTCGACGTGATCATGGATGCTAACGTAACCATCACTACAACCACCAGAACTGCCCATCGAATCGAGGTAGGGGACGATCAGACCCAAAAAATCAGACGGTGGAACTTGTGTAGATAGATATATGGCCGATGCGAAACCATGCGGATGTGGCCGTTGTTCATTTGGGAAGTGCTCGAGCAAATAGTTGGATGTAGCTACGAGTAGCGGAGGCATCACAGGGGTGGGGTAGCAAGCCAAGATGAAATCATCTGTGTCTGGATGGCGAATGTGTGTGTGTGTGTGTGCGTGAATATAGACTTGCCGAAGAGGCCGCGTTGTGTGTAATGCGTATCAGCTGTTTGGAAACGTCTATCACCGTTACAGAACTGGATAGTGGCGCTGACATGGCTAGTACGGGGTCGTCCATAAATTGTTTGTAGATAGCATCTGCTGATAGAAACACTTGTGGTTGATAATTTCACTTTATATAACGTGACTAGACTTGTGTGGAATGTACGGTTTTGTTCGGTTACAACTGGAAACATTTCTACGTTCGAGCCATTAGTATGCTCTAGAACGATTCACTGGCCAGCGTGAATGTTTATACCAAAGAACACCAACAACCCTTGGTTAGTTTTCCAAAACAAAAAATACGATAGAAAAATCTCAATCACATATATTTCAGCGTTTGTCATTTGTAATGCACGTATGAACGTACCCCTGAAACAGCGACAGCGAATATCACCGCTACCGTAATGGATAGATCCCATAGTAGTATTGGTTTTAGTAGTGCCAACAATATTCAGCGAAACGGTGCACTTTAACGAACACAACTAAACATAGACATGTGTTGCATTGCATTGTAACTCAAGCTGGGTTGCTGTCTGCCCGTACTTCTAGACCGTAGATCTAATGTTTGGAGTTTTCGTTTCTTTTTGAGACGGTGAGGGAGAAAAGTGGGCGCGCACCTATTGTAGTGATAATTTCCTTTGTGCTGAATAATTATTCATGAATACACATAGCAATGTCGTCTCAATATATTATCCTTTTTTCGACCTCCAGGGATCATCCGCCATGCTAGCCGCAATGATTCGACCCGTGTTTTTTTAATACCCCATTTTCCAATTCTATCCATCACGGGTAGGCATGGGCAAGCCGTAGCGTATTTCGAAAAAAATTTCCTGATACGTGGTAAATATGCACCCAAACGAATCTGAGGCAAGATTATAAGATATTCTCATCTTGAACATCTGCAAAAGGGACACTGTGCGCCATGTTTGAGTGCATATCTAAGCCGGGTTTCGAGTCTTCTGGGGTCGATGTCCCTCAGCATTGGTTGGAGCAGTGTCAGAGTGCCAGACGCTGTTTGATAATTGTGTAGACATCTAGATGTCTACAGTTGCCTCCCATCTACCATCTACGGTAGAGTGCGTGAGAACGGATAGGAAAGTCGAAACTGGGAACGCAGAAATAGCTTAAACAGGACTGACAAAGACATGAATAATTTGCCGTGGTAGTGAACCAACGAGCCACCAGCGGTGCCGTTCATTCGCACTAGCGAAAATTACCGGCGCCTGGCGCTGGCGAAAGAAGTGAAGCTGCGCATTTCCTCCGTCCTCGTGCGCAATGCCGCGTGCTTGTATATTATCTGTGTGCTTCGTGTTGTGAGTCTGTGCGTGTGTTTGTGTGTTTATGTGTGCCTGTGTGTGTGTGTGTGACCGCTAGCTAAAAAACAGCGGCAACTGTGGCACCATGAATCAAGTCAAGTGGAGCACCATTGAGCAAGACAAACGGACAGGCAAATAGATACAAGCCCCCGATACAGACGGCTCTATATAGGTTTTAGTAACAACAATGTTATAGTCATACCAGGCAGTCAGGGTTTCAAGGCGATAACCACACGACAAGCACCAACATATAGGCACATACTAGCAGGAAAACTAAACTACTGACTCTATCGCTGCTATTTATATATAAGTACCGATAGCTACCTATGCCTAGCTAGTCATTGCTGGTTTGCTATTGCTGTTACCATTAATAAAAGCAGTAGCAACAGCTTTCAAAACAATAGTGCTCAACGGGTGTAGCTTAAAGTAGCGAATTCGGGTCATTACTGTGGCTTTCCTTAGTTTCGCCACATCATCGAAAAAAGCGCCAAACATAAAAAAGTTTGCATGCTCCTCAGGACATTAATATCAATAATAGTGACTACTGCTAACACACAAGTCGCTTATAGTTACAGTGATGACGATAATTATGTTAATAATCTCCGCCGGTGTGTCCTTTATACTACGCACCTCCGTTCCTCCTGTGACAGCTGTCGTTAGTGTCCGTTTCCACTCCACAATCGTTTGCGCCGATCTACGTTTGCGGCCGTTAATTCTACTCTGACCTGACAAGAGTTTTCTTGACTACATTAGGCTGACGGTGCATGGACGCAATACCCTTCGACCCGATTGCAGTACACGAAAATTCACTGTGTCTCAGTGGAATTCATAGCGTCGTCGATGGCGGCGCTGA
>MNPL01003396.1:71397-147095 GCA_002081605.1 Tropilaelaps mercedesae | reverse complement strand
CGTCAGCTGTTCATGGTACCCGCCTCAAGGCCGACCGACAATTCAACGGTGTAACGTTGTCCCGTAACAACCTTTTCGCACGCATACAACATTGACATCAAACGTGAACGACACCGTCTACGACTGCCGAGCATGGTAGAGTCGTTGTGGTTGACGCTGTTGTCTTTCACGCCGGTTAGGGTGTCACTGTAGCTGTTTGCGTTCGTCGAGAGAAAGAGCACCAAATGGCCGCATCTATATGCTCTATTAATCCTAGCTGTAATAGAGCTTATAGTTATAGATCGTGTTGCATACTGTAATTGAAATTTGTGAATCGTGGTCGGTTTGCTCTAGCAAGCTCAATTGCTTTTTGTCTCTACCCTCCGAGCAGGGCTAGATTATTGTTGTGTCATCGCATTTCTCGGTGCTGTGTTACTGTGAGGTGTTCGGTGCAAATAGCGCTTAGAATAGTTAAAGCGTCGAGGTCATCGAGGAGGTGAGTCCAGGGGGTTAGCACTGAAAACGGGGAAAAGACGTGCGGGTTTCTATAAGTCTATTGGAATTGTCGATCTGCGTAGACGGGATCGCGAATGCGCTTAGTAAAGAAGGGAGAAACGCTTCAGGCACCGAAAGGTCTGGAAGAAGAAAAGTCACTGTTTCTGTCTTTAAATTCAGAGGAGGTATTATTGCGTTTTTGGTATAGTAACGCTCTATGTACTTCATCGAAGTTTAATTAAATATCCTAGAATTTTCGTATAAGCGGTTCACCATAGAGTGATCACCTAGGAGTAATTGAGTAAAGAAAACGGAGGACTGTGCCCCATGGACCACAAGACGCGTACATTAAGAGAGCTTTTTTGTGCTTGTCTAATAGAGTGTACGTGTAAACACCCATGATATCGACGAATCTAAGCCAATGCACTTTAGTGAGTCTGCACTATCAATGTGTTGGGATTCGCTGCATTTTTAGATCGCGCCCGTTTGAACCTCGTCCATTTGTTTACATTTGAAGCATTTACCACACATTTGGTCTTAATGAAAAACTGACGAAAAATGCTTCAGTTTATGATGTTGTCAATTAAAGTCTCCTGGGTTTTTTTCCTAGTCGGTCAATTTTTTTCGAAACATTTCTGAAATCGGGATTATTGGAATACATTTCCACTCTGTTGGCACAATATGTAAGCTATTGAAATACTTATTAAGATCTTTCATGGAGTCTAATGCCTTCTTATGATACGTCCGTAATCATATTAATTCGCTTTGAATAGGAAACGAAATGAATATTCCCAACGTAAATGATAGTGCTTTAACGCGTGTCTGTTTTCTACATAGATATATGTCAGTTCGGACCGCATAAGCAGATTTTACAGCATAGTGGAGTTGGACAGCGTTTATCACTTTCGTACTGCGCGCATACGGCGTGTACATTGCAGAAATGTAACATTTTAGTCCGGATAACTGTGCGAGTGTCTTCTTCTGGAGTACTGTAATTGACACTTGAGGCTAGGAAGAGAGCTTTCAGCACGCACTAGTTCGGCCAGGTTTTACAAGCGTTCTGGAAGGCGATAGATTGCAATTCCTCTTTAGTCCGACTCCGGTATCGTGTCACAGTCTATTTGGCTATTCGGAGGAGAGGGTACCTTAATGCCGTCACAATACGAGCTAACATTTGCCCAATTGCCTTGCTCCAATGATACCTGTTTTATTGGCTATTGCAACTATAGGTGTCTTCACTGACTAATGGCTAAACGTCGATGGCGCCTGTATCCTCATTTAGAAGAAAATTTGGGCTCACGATAGTAAGTCTTGGCTATATCTGACCGTCTTCTTCAGCGTCCACCATCGTTTTTCACCACTGTGTCATAGCTAGCCGAGATTTCGTTTAAAACAGGCACCTGTCTAGGAACGATTGGATGGTCTGAGTAATCTGTCGGTTGGTGTAGCAATCTATCCGCCGGAGTGGTAGATTGTCATAACGATGCGTGTCATTTTCCATCTACTTAGAGGGCGCTTCTGCGCTCGCGGTGCTTTGTGTGCTGCCACGGGAGGAAGTTGTTGGTAGAAGTTGCAATACTTGAAGGTAGTTGTAGATGCCATTACAGGAGAATAAACCCAGGCGTCGTTTGTTGTTTTTTGTCGTGCATTTTATGCCAGATGAATGCCACAGAAGAACGGCAAACAAATACAAATGACGTTGACAAATAGGAATCTCGACTGTTTGTTTGTATGGAGTAGGTTCTGACAGCCTTCCAGAGCGTGCTATTAGAGTATTGGTACGGTGTTTATTTGAAGATGTTTACAGTTTTCCAACAGATAATGGTGATCCGATCTACTAAACCTCCTTGAAAATCAAAATCTGCGACCTTATTGACTACATCTGTTGTCGATTCACTGAATCTAGCCCTAGGAATAATCTCAACACCATTGCCGGGTCGATCAGCATGAGATTTGGCCTGGCATAAAAGGTTGAAGCCCACATCGACATATAGACATGTTAACACATCGTGGACTTATATAGGTTGTACGCGTTAGTGAATCGAGTGCGTCCAAATTCTAAGACGTAGTGAATCGACTATAATACCTTAAAGTTATGAATATTAATAGCGTTGTTTCGGCTTGAGATAACGCATTGTCTCTTAGGCATTCCCTTAGGCGTATAGTATAAAGAAAAAATTCTGCTCGTACTAAGGAAACTAAAGCTAGATATGAAAATATTTTTATTTAGAATATATTAGAGCACCTTTTACTTGCTTGCGTAGCGAGGACATTTTAAGTGGCGTAAACAATGCTTATCAGTTATCATTATCACTACGAAAATGCCCTAAAATAGACTAGCTAATTCACGAATGCCTTTGTGGTAAGAGTCCAATTTGATTATAAGCGATGCTCTCTATCCTATTTTTTCCCCTGGGTTCTAAACGGAATTAACTTACCTCAAAATAGCCTATTACATATCACCCGAATTTACCCGCACGTTAATTTTTATATATTTTAAGGTCATTATAGGATGATGTCCGCGACGGTTTTTAGTGATATTCAACAAATTTAACTGGTCTCAGTTTTAATCAAACTTTTCTACTCTCTCATCCAGATACGAGTCTGCAAATATATTTCACAAAAGAAAATGTACTGTGGACTGAATATCAGTTGTGAAAGGGCTGGAATCGTTATTGAACTGGAAGCTCGGTAGAGGTATAAATTAACCAAAGCTTCAGTTGAATCCAGAAAAAGTGGTAGAAAAGTTTAAGCTAGCTGTATCAAAATAATTTTTTCATTTTATTTTAGACATGTTATCTTTATTATCTTCCCAGTGGTCTGAAACACTTCAATTACCACGATGGAAGCTAGCGCGCTATCACCGGTCCGAAAAAATTTAGTGATGTGTCGCTGCTTTTCAGTATCAAAATTTCCCGACGACTTGTATAAATTAGACGAGATTGTATAAATATTGATAACCATTGTTTAAAAATGCTGGGTAACTCAAAAGTTTTAGCCTCTTAAAAACCAGCAACAAGGATTAAAGCATGGTGGCAAGAAATGAAGGAAAACATTTGATGAAAATGTTGCTGAATTTATTAAAGGCGAATTATTGTGTCCAATTGCACCTGTCTTCCGATGAATCTTGAGCAGCTATTTAATATTCGGACAGTCCTTCTGCGTTATAATAGAAACATCCTTTATGTGAAAGTATTTTGCATCATTAAGCATTCTTCTCAAACACTAAATTTTTGTACTTTTCACTTTCCTGCTGCCGTAGAAATTCACATTAGAGTCAATTGCTGCAATAAGCGATCGCCATGAAATCAGTTTTTAGACCTCAAGGTTTGTTTTCTTTTCGTTAATTTCGTTAAAGGGGACTGCGTGATGTCCAGGTGTCTCGCTCAGAAGATGTTGGGGGTGAGCATGCAGATACAGTTGTAGAGGCTCAGCTGGTCTACCACAAAGACGAAATCTAACGAGTGCCTCGACTACAGGCTACTTTTGGACGATCATAACTAGACCGCCGCAAGAACTTACCTCTATAAGAGGCTAGCCTAATACCTGTTTATAGCAAGTTTTTCTTAAAGAATGTAAACTCTTTGGGGATTTCACAACACTAATCCCCTCGCACTATGCACCTTAAGCGAACAAATTGTTGAACATCCAAAAGAGTTACCAGCAGAGACTAGCCAGCTATAAAGTCATGTAGATTATCGCCTCAACAGCCCAAAACTTCTGGAAATAATTTAATGAGCACATTGCAAATTAATAGTTACACGGCCAAAACGTCCGTCGTTCCAAGATACGTAGGGCCGACAGAGGATGCAAGTTCTATGGCAGTTTTGTCCGAGAACGAACATCTCGCACGCGAGCGATAACATTTCTTGTTCTTGACTTTTAGTGCAGTTCAAAACCAAGTAACTAGGATTACTATTCTTGTCATAAGAGAGGCGCATAAAAGCGGTGGTTTCAACAAGGATGAATTCTGAAACATGAGGGGCCGGAGGACGGTCAGACCAGATGTTCTCTGCTCTTCTTCGGTTAAGCCGGGCCGTTTCTTTGTTTTCGTCTGTAGAAGTTGATGTTTATTGTACAGGCGCTTTAGCGGTTGTTTCCGATTGGTCGATGGTTTGTGTCAGTTTTTTGGAATTTGTTGGTTGTACTGGGTAGTTTGGCCGTTTTTCTGCGAGGATTAGACTCGAGCCGGCGCGGCCCATTGACCAACGTCGTCTCGCTGTGTGTGTCAGTCTGTGCTCTGTTCGCGCAAATGTGGATCGCCACTGTTCTGTTATTGTTGATACCATTAATGATCTTTTCCGAAGAGACGTTCCAAACGACGCTTGAGCGTATCGGGAACGCCGAACTGGCTAAAAGACCCTCCAAAAGGATAGAAACGCAGATAGCGATCGGGAGACGACAGGGATATTCTTCCTGCTGTACTGTTGCGTTAGCCATGATGTGGTCGCTTCGGCCATCGCTTTCGCCATCAAATCTAGTGCTTTAATTAGACTGGTTGAAATTTCTTGATTTCTTTAGATTTTTGTCAGTTGGGTCGTTAAGTTCGTTTTTGCGCTATGTCCAATTACTACAAGTTCATCGCGTTTCAGAGACGCCTCTTGATAATGTGGCATGCTACGCCGTATTGTGAAATTTTGATGTATCCTTTGCAGTTTATACTAGGTTTGCAAGTCTTTTCTACGGATTCATTTCGTCAATTTTATCGTGGCCTCAATTTTCATAGGATAATGCGTTGTCCTTACAATGGCTGAACGAAACTTGCCTATAAATTGTCTACAACTGTTTGTGGACTAAAATAGCCTTTCTTATTTGAGTACTGCTGCACAAATGGATTAGCACTATCAACATTGTAGTTCCATCGGCTGGTCAAATGTAAAGCGGTTCAGACTCCTCAGTGACCTTTTATGCATGCACATTCTAGACTATTTTTGTCAACATCTCTCCTTCTTTGGTTGGCCATTTAATGGTGGCATAGGACAGGAGCCTGCTAAAAATGCCTAGACTGCTGTTGTACCTGGCCGTGCTTCATTTCTACAACAATAGAAACTAAAACGTTGCCAGCACGCCATACGTAAATACTAAGTGAAATAGACGAAGCTTCTGTCATAGAATTGGATGTTATACGTATTTAGGCCTTACATATTATCGCTACTTAGATGCTAAAGGCCGTTATCTAAGAACGTCCTTAAACGCCAGAATATCGCTCTTTCGAATGTATCTCGGTAAGTAATTTTATAACGATTTTATCAATAAGGCTCCAGCAAGCACGAATTAACGACGTTTAGCCTTTTTAGAACGCATTTTAAAACTCGTCTTCACTATCGAATGATAAGCAGGGGACATATACAGGAACGCCGAACAGCTAGTAGCTATGAATGTCGAACCCAGAATATTTCGCTATAATTACTTTGTAAATACCTATTACATAATAACAAGTGCACTATGTTTGCGATCTCCTCAGTCTGCGTTTGGTGCCAATACGGTTGTAATGCTAACAATGACACTGTAAGCTATATATGAAATAAGCTTCCTGTTTTATTCTACGGGACCCCTGTACCCTGTCCTTACTCAGTGTGATGTGCTGGGTTAGAAGTAAGGGGCTGGCCTCATTAATAGGCCCGCATTTCGTCGGCTTTTTGCACTGTCGTTGCGGCGACACGGTGACTATGCAAGGTTCATGCATCTGTGGCTTACCACTGCAGCTCTGATTCACGTGGTCGTGTCGAAAGCCTTCCGCATGTCTGGTAGATGTAGTGACTGCCAGAGTAAGAGCGGCGAAAGAGAAAAGACAACGAGTAAAAGCGAATAGCCAAATGTGGTAACTGGCTTTTACCACAGTCACCAGGAAGAGAAAAAAGTTTGGTGTCAATAATCGTGCTCCGGTATGTGTGTGTGTCACTGCTGAAAGGATTAGTTATCATCTGAGATGCATAGGCGACAGCGCGGGTGGCGAGTACCCAAGTCAGCTTCAGTGTGTTTAGTATTTGGCAAAAGAAAGAATAGAATATGGCACCGATATTTATCTATTGCTTATTTCTCAATGTCTGTTTGTGAATAAAACCCTGGCTAAAATATAAGAATATGATACTTGTGACTTGGCATATGAGCAGGGTATTATAGTGCAGTTTTTTTATTTTGTGACGGAGAACTTGATTACTTGTCAATACTTATTTAATACATGTTAAGTCAAGATGTGTCAACCAAACAATTGAGGGGTTACTTCCATCTGTGAGTAGTCACCTGACTGCACCGTCACTCCAGCTTGTTTTCGCTGTAGTTGGCTTTTCACAGCTTTTTTTCAGGAAAATGAGCTGGAAATACTGTCTCAAATCTGTCGAATGTAGTTATGATTTGCATCAAGAACGAATCAACTGTTGGTTAAAAGTTATCTATAAACAGATATTGCCACTCCACGAATTTCTTGAATTACTGGTTTTTTCTCACTTTTCAAACACTGATAACGTTTAGTCGAGAAAAGCTTTCAATCGGTGGAATTTCTCTAAGAGCTCGTCTAGGGGATAGAACACGTGAGAATTAAACTAAAATGATTGTTTTTTTAGTGAGTTTAATATTAATCTAAGCATCTTGCAGTGTAATAAATCTAAGCTTCACTAGCGTTGAGACAACATAATGTAATTCTTGGAAGTACTGCCCACGGAGTTCCTTCATTCCAGGGTATTCCTATGGCGGACTAACCTCGTAGCTCGTTGCTGTGTGCAGCCTACCTTATTTGCATAAACCAGAAGAACAATGGTTTCTCAGCCTTTCTTTCGTTCTTGCGCCCTCCTGGATACAGCCTCTGGATTATACCTCCAACATAGTGTAACATTCACAACTATTTCACAGCTACGCCTATGTTAGATCAGAACACCCTCCCCCTCACCTAAAGTTGCTTAACTGGCTACCGGGGTTCGTGGCAAGGTAACTCTTATTTGACTTTCAAAAGGGTAATTATGAAATAATCTGCCAGTTGCTATATATAGACGATTTTACATTACGCATGTATATGAACTGTTCATATTTTTCATCTATTCGGGGTAGCGGGTCTGTGTTTAGGTGTGCGTTGTATCTGAAGAGTTAGACGAATCGGGAGCCGCTTATCTGGAGTTTCAAATCGGGGGAATGATTAAGATCGTGAAGTTGAGGGGGCAATTATTGTAGTCCGATTCTAAGCCCTTTTACTCATTGGTTTTGGCGGCTTTATTTAGCGCGGCTAGCGGCAGCTCGACCGGTGGTTATAAAAGGGCAGAGACAGACCAGACCTAACAAACCCCAGTGACGTGTAAGCAGAAGGCACAGGGGCGTAGCCTGGTGCCCGGCTGCCCACTGTCACAATGTCAGCAGTTGGCAACAACGTCTGCATCCGTTGAGGGGCCTTGTAGTACGGCTGACCATGTGTACAGGCCTATCTACGAGTGCCTGTATGCGTAAATGTGTAGGCTACGTCCAAAGGGTGCGCCGTTCTATAGATACTCGTCATATGGTCTCCATCAGGAAATCCTGTGCGGGGTCGTTAGGGGATAGGGAGTTGGTAAGGGCTTCTGGTCGGAGAAAGGGTAGCAGCGTCGTAGCAGCCAGTGGTAGCCGCAGGCTCTAGACTACGGTCGGAGGGCAATCCGGTAAATTTTCTGCTCTGCTCGGTGTTTGATGTTCGTGCGCTTGAGGAGGAGAGAACGCGAAGAGAGGCAGTGAACAGAGATGGTCAGGGTATCTCGAGGGTGGGGCAACCCGTTAGTGTTTCCCTATGGGATTCAAGTGTCAAAGGGGTGTTGTTAGGGCTACATAGCCACCTTTGAATTAAATACAAGTTAGCGGTGGTAATTCTTCTGACAGGAGATAAACGTTGCAGACGTCGTATTCTTGCGATAGACGATAACCGTTCCACATTGTCGTGCAGAACTCCTAGCGAGGGCCTTATCCAGTAAGGGGAACGTCTTACTGGATACCGCTTACCGTGATAGTGGGGAGGTTCGTACGCTGCCGCGGAGAAGCAGAAAGAGAACGGTGGAGAGGGATATCTAGAGGTAGAGAAAGAGAAATGAGAGAGAGACATCTGAGGCCGTACTGGACGCATTGAGCCAAAACCTTCAACTGTCCTTGGCCCTTAACCTCAAATGTTGCCGGGGCGAAAGGCAAGTCACAGAACTGTTTTGAGAGCTAAAGCCCCGTAACCTAATCGGTGACCGCAGTGTTGAGTAAGCGCAACCTTTACAGCGCAAGGTTGACGCTCCACATAGGAAGGAGATCCCACGAGGGGAGTACGTTGCTATTCTTCTACGTGCCGTATATTACCATTCGTAAGCCTAGACGAAGGTCGGGTCGCTAAAACGAAAAGGCCCTAGAAATATTTATTCTCAAACAAACACGATTGTGGTCTAAGCAGCCATGGCTTACACTACAGTGTCACTGTGTCTGTAAACGGCAGACACATTTAGTTCAGAAAATCTGCCACTATCTAGAACTAAAACTCGCTGATCTTTCATTTGTTACTAACTGCCTTGTTGTATAGCTTTTAATGGAAGTTATTGCTCAGTCATCGTAGAATCTTGCGGGGCAACAATCGCACTACCTTTTATTCGATCAGTTGGAATGCAGCCACTTGTTGGGGAGGCTTTGTGGACGTAAATGTAATTTTACCACGCTACTACAATTTCTTAGTAGAATACACTAGTGGACGCGATGTATGTTTCAACAATCTGTTCAAAGCAAGGCTAATTCATCCGTAACGATACACTGCAAATAGCCAGGAGTGAAGCCAAAGTCAGCACTAGTATATTTAGGCGAAGTCAACACCGGTGTAGATATCCGCGGCTATTTAATCTAATAGCTCTCACAACTTTAGCCAAAATTTTTGACGACAACAAAGAAGGAAATTAGCAAAACCTATAGGCGGAGGTCCCAGGCGGTATCGGTAATACCGGATCTGACTTTAAACGAAAGGGAAATTAAGTAGGTCGCATTGGCCTGCCGGTGCGAGCTGCAAAACACCCGTAGATGTTCATTAATGCCCTTTATCATTTCTTAACTTGATATAATTTTTTAGGCTTTTGTTATCGTAATCAGCCATGGCTCAGCTGTACGCTGTTTACCGAAGAGCAGACCGTTTCCAAATAACCCAACAGTCTCCACAGTGGATAGAACATTATCCGTTCCATTTAGCCGTTTGCTCCATTGTACTATTTCTGTTGCGTTTGTCCTTGATGCTTGGTGCACAATTGCGACACATCCGTTAGCGACACGTGCCGTTGTCGACGCCCCAGCCAATCGCGTAAGCGAAAATAGACCTCAGGCCTGAATATATGAGGACGAAATATTGTTTACCTTTCACCAGATCGTCAGCAAGAAGTTTTATTCCGGCTACTGAGTATATTGAGCTATGTTCTTCATGCGCGGAGAGCTGCTTATCGCATATATCTGTGCCTTGAGTCTAAGTAGCGCACGCTGGCAGCTACATAAGACGGCACAGAGATGAATGTATGAAAACAATAGGGAAACGAGGTAGGCTATTGAGAACCACGACGAAAGCACTGGCCATTGTAGCTCGAAAAGATGGTCACATAGAAGGATCGTCAAAATATTGATAACATACTTAAATGAAGTGATGGCTGACGATGAGTGTACGGTTTAGCTATGTTAGCTGTGTTTCGCCCCTCTACTTCTCGTATTAATTAACCTTCATTTGTGGTATGGCAGTTTAGTATGGCGCCATGGCGAGCACTTTTCACATCTATCCGCTGAATCCATTGAAAAATACTCAAAATATGTCATTGTGGTAATGACACTTGTTTATGATAAAGAAACAGCATTTGGTGACTGTGACTGGTTTTATGTTGGTCGGTGAATTAAAACATGGATTCGGTTCACGATCAATGGAAATAGAGGCCTACCTCCTATGGAGGAGTAAGCAGTACACGACTTGGTCAGGCGCGAGAGAATAATATTATCTGTGAACATAGCGTCGTAGTTAGTTTACTACAACGATGTTTTTCGCATTTTCTTATTATTATGACGATAATTATTATTACCATTGCGTAATACCACAAGCCATGCTTTAGGATGTAATGTTCTCAACAGTTCTGCGAATAGCAGTAATGATCGGCGCAGCAATAAACAACCGTAAACAATTTTATCACGTTGTCTAGACGATGAACTGTAAGTGCGGCCATTTGAGCTGAATATCAACGAACCGTTTCGTTTATCGCTTGATTTATGCAGTCGGTAGCGTTGTAGCATAGCAGTAATATTGGCGATTTTTTCTTAGAGACACTGATACTTTGCGCTACTTCTATACCGACTGGCGTGGCTTGATTCCTATACTAAGAACAACTAACCAGTCGCCGCTGACTGACGCTTGAGCTTTACTCGTTATCAAATCAAAATCAGAAATTTCCCAGTGCTTATGTATAACACATCGGTTGCAAATGCTATTCCATATTTTGAAACACAATTGGGCATTTGTTCTTTGAATTCTCAATGATTCCAGATAAAGTCCCGTACTTTAGTTTCTATTATGTTCCTATATCAGTTCGCAATTGGAAATATATTATTTTCATACTTGATGTACAAGGTGGAATGGTGATTGCGCAAATCAGGTTGTATTATAACTTCGCTTTTTATGGTGTTAACATGTGAAATTCAAATGCAGGCTGCGTAATTTTATAGGTCTTTAATCTTTATTGAATTCTAGTCATTAAGAAGTAGTATCTTATGCCGCTTCCCCGCCATTTGGTAATAAAGACTAGAGTGATTGATATTCTGTAAAATAGGTTTGCTCACGGTCCTGCAAGCGACGTCGTTCCTGTGAATCTGGGGAAAAACAAGAGAAGGGTATAGGGGGGACAAACAAGAATAAGCAATCCTGCAAACCCTTATGAACTCCGACCATAAAAACGAAGCATTTAGTATTCGTACTGGTCGCCACTTCTTTCTACATGGCCTGTGTTAAATTGAAACGTACAATGGACGACTACGCTAGTGGAAATCCATTAAAATTATTGCTGCGCCTCCAGAATCCGACCTGTTGTCACTGTAAGTTTGCTCGTCCTTGAGCCTTGAAATTAAAAAAAGAAGAGAAGCGGCCGCCTCGTGGATTCTCATCTGTCTCGTCCGCAGCTATCGAGCGCCAATCAGTTGGATTGTCTCATCCATTTCTGAGCCGGGATTCCTTCGTTAACTTCGTTCAATTATGAACCAGGAAAGCCTCCGATCGTCTATCAGCGTTGGTCGGTGTTTGCCTCCTCTTCTTCGTTCGCTTCGTCTTGGTCTCAACCGATCAAAGTGTTTAGTCTGATCAGCGCCAGACAATCTCCTATTATTTCTGTGCTGGCCGCACTCTGGCTGCTGTTCAAGTGGTGCCGAGAAAGCCGTGAAGACAAAGCGGAGTGTCCTAAACAGCCGAGACCGACCAGGGACTGATTGAAAAGAATTCGTAGAAACAAGAGAATTTCCATGTGTTTAGTTTCTCATAACTGTACTGTTCTTTGCGGTCAGTCTCAATCATTTCGCTTTCGCGTCACCTATGCACAAGTTCCATTCAATATGAGCGGTGCGAAGAAGAAATACTGCGCGACAAGTGATGTTCTTACAGGTTAAGTTAGCTGATCTTCTTTTCCCTGATCTTCCATTGTTAGACATTTGCTGGCACCCATGTGGCACATCTACTTGACGTATGCATAAACAATCCATAGAGGTCTGTTATAAGTAGCATAGTAGCTCGTATATCGGTGATCGACGCTAGTAGCAGATGAACACGTCGCAATATAGAACAAGTGTATTTTCTAATTAATATCTCTAACTACTATGACGGCAAAGTCTATTAACGTTGTTGTGAAACATAGTTTGTAGCGCTGCATATTCTAGTAAGGATAGAACACAGAGACACAAACAGTCCGATAGTAGTTTGTGAAACCTTGAGCATATTATTAACAGATTGACCTGTTTGAGATTGTGCTTTCTATGAACACTACCCCAGCCCATTCAATGGACTTTAGCTAAGTTGCAGGAGCAATTGGCTGAGTTAGAACTGCACATGCCTTTTGTGTCCACAGTGCTTAGGGCACCTGAGGTGTTTAAAAGGCAAAATCGCTGCGTTAGTAATTACTCATGTAATTTAGGATTCTTTGACATTTGGACATCAAAAGTCCATGGCTGTCGTAGACGTCAGTACTGATATTCTTCTATGGGCCTCTTCAGCTGTTTTCCCTTGAAAGCGATAAACGCACGTATCTGTCATTGGCATAATAATCCTGTTAACAGGACAGTAGGTAAGCACTTAGTCAATGCGAAACTACGAGACTCACATCGACAAATTCGAAAGAAAAGCTTCAATCAGTGTCGCATTAGTCCGGCCTTGTTTTTCTTGGTCATTTTGGAGTTACTTCAACGAGTGAATCTCGATAAATTGTGGTAGCATTCGATAAAGGCTGCTGTCAGGACGTTAGCGGTCTGTCTCTCTGTCAGTTATTTTCGCACCATGTGTCCAAGAACTCGTCATTCTTTCGCTTGCATTCAAAATAGCGGAGTGGTCAAGATCGCGTATGGAAGGGGAGTCAGGCTTCAAGAGTCTCTCTTCTATGACAGCGTACGGTGACAGTGAGTGTACGGTCTGTCGTATCAGTACTAATGACATTATGACGGTGTCGCCATTGCTAGCTTTAGCGTTGGCCTGTGTCAACTGTGTGTCGGAGATGAGTGGGTAGTGACAGCCACGGAGCTGCATAAAAATACAGCATTCGTACCTTACAGCATCTGTTGAGTTCAAAGCCAGCCAGCGGAATGAGTTGCGTGCCATTGAACGCCTCTTAGGTTTCGCGCCGGACACGTAAATGGCTAACAAAGCGACACAAATACTTCGCAAAGATGTTCGCCGGTGTGTCACAGAAGGTTGTGTTAAATTGAATACGCAGTCGGCTAATCTAGCAGTTCAAATGGCCTCCATGTACTCACAAGGTGTAGAGCATGGGCAGAGGAGACAATGATTGTGATGAGCTTGTGTTTTTATGCATAATTCACAGCAGATGTGTATTCGTATATTTTGAATACTATTGAGAATCTTGTAGACGCTCGGGAAAATGGTGCTCGATTAATCTTAACAGTTTGTCAAGGCCCCTATAAAAAGGTGGAGAGTTGACAATGCAAAATGTGTTCTAAAGGTTATTTTCCTAGCACGAGTGAGTCTTCGAAACGGCCCCATCGATCTGTTGTCACGGAAAGCCCTCTTTTTTAATATCGCTCCTCTTGTATGACAAGCCAAACGGGGGACCAGTTTTCATGTTAGAAACTAAGTCATCTGTATTTATCGAATATGATAGTTAGATATATGCAAATATGGTATAGCGTTTTTTACATTCTCCACTGAGGACCCGTTCTAACATTCGGCCAATATCCATCTGCATAAACTATTCCCGTTAGCGAACTAAATGATGGCTGGGTCTGGCGGGTAATTTTTAAGGTTGGCAACTTAGATTCCTTATGTTCCAATAGACCATTGTTCTATCGAAGGTATCATTACTCATCGACCCAAAGCGAGCCTATATTTAGCGAGGGTTGTCACGTAAGTTCGGTGACCGACTATAATAGATTCATCGTCTGCACTAACTAGCTTCCACATCCGTTGAATATATGTTAGTAGAAAATGTTCCAAGGCATTAAAATTGGAACCCCGTTTCGCTTTCAATAGGATATGTTTTTGCCTGGCTGGTCTTTAAAATTATCATTGCTAAATTTTCAACTCATTCGACAAACTGGGGAACTCCCATGACGTGCTTGCAGCGTCAGACCTACCGCGGGTCAATTGGGAAAGTCTGCTGTTTCGAAGAAACTGGGCGAGCAGACTAGATAAGGTGCTATTTCTTACTTCAATACCACGAGGTAGGCAATTTGCTCATACTAAAGTCGCTGCCAACTGACCGACTTCGTTGTGTGAGAGACTATGTGGAAGCGAGTCAGGAGATTTTGTTAGCAGTTTCGTTGAGAACAACGGCAATCCTCCTTGCTCTTTCTTTGTGAAGAAACTATCCCACGGCGTCTTGCCGCTGTGGTACCAAGCCTAAGAGACCGATGGACATGGGAATGCGGGGTGAGATACAGCCTCGGGCACCAAGAGCTTACAGATGTGCCTGGAAAGTGTGAAATTGGTCTGGACGATATACGAGAAGATATGATGGTTGTTGAGCAGACATTTCGTAGACTGTGAATTGTAACTCTTGCGTAAACGCCTCGGGAGGTCGAATTTTGTAGGGGACGAGGATAAAATTAGCTGACCGCACCAATAGCCGATCGGAAATTTTGGCAGGTGAACGTTTAGATGGGTGAACTAATACTTAACCTCATTTAGAATCGTCCCGGTAGTGGTCACACTAGAGGAGAACACACACAGGTTGTTTTTGTCTAGAATTTCCCTCCTTGAGAAGTGAACTGACCGGATGCCTTGTTGAATGCTTCATTGGATGGCCTATGTTGTAGGAAATAGCAAGCAGCGTTTTGAGCTCAAATGGCTCGCTTATATTTTTTGTCAGTAGGATATGGTGAAGTTTGAACAGCTATTCAATGTTCACTATTTTCGAATTAGAAAACTGAAAAGTGGGATCTGCGTCGCCAAATCGTTTGATGTTGAGCTATTCAGGCTTATTCAAGGTACAAATATTGACTTTGCGGGAAGCTGAATAAGTATTGCCTATCCAACGAATGTAGTTATGTTTAAGTATTCACCAGATTATTTTTCTCGTCCTCGATACCGTATTAGCGCAGCTTGGTTATGCCACTAGAGCAGGCGAGTTCTCGGTTTTTATTGAAGGCTTTCCCTGTCCTTGCTCGAGAGCAAATACTATGCGGGTATTTAAGGCAAACGTTCTTCAGTCCACTTAATACTTGAATTTCTCATCATTTACTGTCCGAGTGCTATTCGCGATTTTATAATATCATGCACGCATTGCGTACTTGACGGTGGTTCCTGCATGGCGTGGGCAAATAGTTATGGAGCAGCTCTTCATGTTGTCGTAGCAACATAAACGCCGTCTGCCTTTGGCCTTAGCTCAAAATATCCACATAAATATATGGGCTTCATTAAAATATAACTGCTTCTTTAGCTTTCGTACTGTTCAAGTTACAGAGCGCAACAGCGGTATCTAGTTGTGCAAGACAACACTCATTAGTTCTGTAGCTATTTTATAACAATATAATAGATTCAATAGCAGGCTAGCGCAGTTCATCGAATACAGTGCATAGCGACCTCAAATAGACCACTTATGGGTATAGAGTGGCAACACAATCGATGTCGGGGTCAAGTGGTTTGGTGCACTGTCAGGCGCCCCATTCCATTCACTCTGGAGCTTTCTGGACTAATTACGCACTTTTCGCTTGATTTCATCGTGGACCTCAATGTACACAATTTTTGGGCACGCTGAAGATCGTGGATCATGTGCAGAACGTTTGCCCAACACGAAATGAGCATTCTGTCCATGGGGGAAAGCGACACTGCCGTCGACATCTGGTTGTCAACGAATTCGAATTGTATGACCACTGCCCGAAGCCTTTAGACTCCACTCGTCCGTTTTCTCGAGAAAACTATGCACCGCTATACTGGTTCGTGTCAGGCCACAGGTAATCTGAGAGGGCCAATCCAGTGTTCGACGATGCGTACACGTTCGCAAGGTTTTTCCTTTGCGAGATATGACAACTTCTAGACTAGCTTCCTCAAGAACGGTTATTGTTTCTACGGGTATAATGACAGTTGACAGCAGTGCCGACGACGGCGGAAAAAACGACGCATGTTTGCCGATATAGGCGCGTACATATTCGGCATGTTGTGGACAAAACTGTTAAAATTGTGATAGCAACGCCAGGTTCGTAGCGGCTTACATGGTACAATTACCAGTGTCGTCGTCGACATCGTCGCTTCTACGACACTGAACGAAAACTCGTGTGAGTATTCTTGAGAAAGTAGTCGTCAGATGGCTGTTCGTCTTTCCCCGCTCAACATCGTTATTGCCATTTCAGTCTCTCAGCGTGTATTGCACACAGTCGAACAGAAAGCAAGCCAGCCGCCAGTGCTGTTCTATTGCCGTTGGCCGCACAGAGTGCTGCAAGGTACCGCGACCAATGGGCATTGGGGATGGGCTACCACCTGAGCCCATGACTTTGGACGGCTTTGTGGCGAGAGCGACGTTCGGGCGTTTGCGTTGGTTGAGCAGTTACTAGGTGAGAAGTGAGAGTTGGTACCCAAAAAAGCGGATGGAAGGAGAGACTCGATCTGTGCCGTATAGCCTAGACAGGCAAAGTGAAGAAGGTTCAGGAAACAGGTTACATTCAGTGCTATCACGATCTCGGTCAGCTACTGGCTGCCGTAACAAGTCTGTGAAAAACTAGCGGGCAGAAGAGGAAATAGAGACACTGCTTGAATGGGCGATGCAGTTAAAGCGCCGTTACCTCCACAAAGTCCTTGTCCTTGAAGGCGTGTGGAGGACAGTCAAATGGCCTCGAGGAAGGCTACTTCACCTGGTTCGCAAGGATAAAAAAGGAGAAGGTTATGGCAATGAGTTTTGTATATGTTTTTCACGAGCGATCGACAGAATCGTAAAAATGGAACCCTTAATCTAACCAGCTGTAGCACTTGAGAATGAGGTCTGTGGCGCTTGTCGCAGCGTTTGGAAACTCGTTTTAAGGATGCTGGTCTAAACTTGAGGCATCAAAAATAACATAGTTTTTCATTTTATGAAAATCCCCTTCTAGAAATATATATGCTCATGATTGCTAATGCAATTGGAACGTGTTGTCGAACATATGTGACCGCATCAAGAAACTAGCATTCCCATACAGCCAAAGTTGGAAAGCAGCCAGATATGGCGTTTTGGCATGAAGAACCGCTGAAATTAGGTACCTCTTTTCAAAGGTCCAAAATAGAGGCTTATTTTGATCTATTATGAAACACCAGTCTTCGTTGTCAAAGTATACGCAGCTTTTTTTATATTAAATGTTAATATGTGATATATTATCTCAAAAACAGAACAAAAAGGAAAATATGTAAATGTACACCTTTGTATACGTCTCGTTAAGGCCAACTAGCATGAAAACTTTTCTCCAAGGAAATTAATTGCATTTTATCTAAAATTTGGTTGGCCACAAATAACGACTTTACGTTTTGCTTTACGTTTAATTCGTTCTTGTAATTTTTCTGTTCAGTTTTATTACGTTATATCGAGTAGACTCAATAAATGTTTAGCAGAGATCAGAAGCAGAGCATTCTTTCACTTAACAGGTTTATGTTCTCTACGAAGTATTTACACAGCTGCAACGTTTGAATGGCTGAAATCGCTACTGTGACTTTTTTCGTAAATGCTCCGTTTCTTACTTATATTTCGTTCGTCCACCCTCAGACGTTATCCGTGACACTTGTTCTCCCGCTGTTCTTTTTTTACTAAGATTTCATTTATATTGTCTAGTTCACACGTTCGTCTGTCTAATTTTGATGATGCAGAAACTAATGAGGGCAGCAATTGCGCGCCCATTTTAGTTCACAGGGTCCACTTTGCGGTAGGGATCGCGCCATTTCGTTAACTGTCTCTGGTGACGGTGCTTCTAAATTCTGGTCTAGGTTTCGCGTTCTTGTCTTGTAATGTGCGCCACTGGCTCCTCGAATACTCCGAAATCCTCTCAACACTTACCTCCCCACTCCCCACTTTTTTGTTACTCGTCCCTTTTCTGTTCTATTTGCTGCAATCTCCGTCCATAAATGCTCCTCGACCTTGACGTGCTTGATGGGGAAAACAACCAAGTGGCCAAGTTCAAGCTGCTGAGAGAGGATGGGCGGAGTTCTCTCATCAAAGCAGGGAGCAACCTTCGGCGCACGGCTATTCCTCTGACCAGGGCAAGGCGTTCTGCCAGCGGTTCAGTACAGGATTTCTCGACATGTAGTGGTTGTAGCAAATTCCAACGATTCCACCCTTTGGTCCTTATGGTGGTCAGTGGAGGATACTGAATGCTTTTGCATGTACCGAACCGTGTAGTAGGTAGGGCATGGCATAGCCTGAAAGCAACTCAATTGATGTAGACGAACAAGGTAAAACAAAAGCATTATTACGATGGAATCTCATATAGACAGCTGCCTCTGACGAAGTAACCCGAAAGGCGCTTTCTGTGTGTCGTAAGGTGCCGGAAAAACAAATGTGCAAAAAGGGCGTAGAATAGGGTGTTTTCGAAGCCAACAAAGTTAACGCTTCATCGATACATGCCTGTGACCTAAAGAAACCAAAAGATGATGCATTAACTGAGATGTTAGTAAAAATTATGTTTTCCCATAACACACGTTTCTTGCCTAGAATGGGAAAATATTATTGCATTTGCAGAACAAAAAAGGCGAAGTGATACGGTACGTGCAGTAAAGGACTAAACCATTCCAAGCCAGTTGGGTTAGCCATTAAAACTTATTGCGAATTGGCGTGCATCCATTTTCATTTCTAGCACCGCTTGAGGCAACCGTGTATGGCCATGGCCCGGAGGTTGGCGCCAGATGTATGCGCGACTTGGATAAAGATCATATACAGACAATATTGCTGAAGAGCCCTTTGCCAACGCTGGTAAAAGGTCACCAATGGCCTTACCACTAGGTATCTATATGTAAAACCTGTCACAGATTGGACAATGATAAGTCAATGAACAAGTCCCCGAGTTCGATTAAAGATAAAGCTTTTCCCCACTAACTTGCAGCATTGCCTTCGGAGCACCGACTTTTTGACATAAATTTCATACATAAATAGGTAAGTAATTATAAACGTTCTCGACAACACAAGTTTAAGCATTAGAATGAATCTATATTGTCAACCTGTAACGGCCAATCCCTGTTCATATACTTGGATAACATGTTGAGAAATAAATTAAAATGCTCTTATTGTACATTGATGAAATTGTATATTTGACTCTTCACGAAGCCGTCACTTAATGTATACATGCTATAAAGCTGTTCGACACTACAAATGTTAGAGAAATTTAAAAAAATGTCAAGACGACGAAATGGCGATCTGCGGCAACGACGAATACATTTGTACAGTAATCTGACGGCTAGATTCAATTTTTTGCAGTTTTTCTTAAAAAATTTTAGGAATATTTAGCTATTACAAAAACAATAACTGTTTTTATCACCAGCATACGAAGTGTACTGAGAAGCTGCAACCATTCCCCATTTTGTAAAATAAATCTTTAAAAAGAACTGCCGTTTTCGATAACTTCAGTATTTCGCTTTAAGTTATTCCTCTTTAAAGAGCCGAGAGTAGAAATCGTTTAATCCGCTATAAGGGCCTCCGTATCGATCGGGGCTATAGATGGTCATTCATCACCATTTACTTCTCTTTTATTCAGCTGTTTTTGAGAAACCCTTATTTTAAGGCTATATTCATTATGTGCAGCGCTCAGGGTTATGGTGTGACCATCGTTTCTATAATGTGATGGCATCACTTCTTTCCGTAGGCTCCTTGTCTAGTCAATTGTACGAGACGAAGAGAATATATACATACATATTGCGGAAAGGAATAGAAAGAAAGCAAGCTGTATAGCAGAAGTACAGCAGTCAGGAGAGGCTGTACGTTGCTGGGAAAGATTAGTAATCACCGGCCAAAGAGCGAGTCAAGCACAGGTATTCTCGATGTAACATATTTAGTGGCTACAATGGTTTTGTATGCGGTCGACGGAAACCGCCTTACTACAACGTAGCCGCGGTCGTCAGCCCTCGACACTGTAGCAGCTGACGCTATTGAGATATGTACATATGGCAGCCTAAGCGGAGACGCTTGCCTAAGCTACGGTCGATTACAGGCGGCTAGATACAATCAGACATCCTGCTCTGCTCCATACCAACATTCCACGAGAATGGGTGATTGATAATGGAACCGTCGTCATTCTTAGAATCATCACTATCAGCTGCGTTTCTACAGTCACCGATGGAAGGTAGAACGTAAAACAGGTTCATATCAGCTATGCACAGGCCTCCAGCCCATATCCTATTCGATTGTTATCTATAGGATATCTGTTTCCGGCAAAGCATGGCGCCATTCAATAAGTTCTCCACGCATCTAGATAACCAGATAAACTAGCAAATATCAGAAGGAAGAATGAAAACGAAGACGAGCTGATAAAATTCTATTGATGATCTTCCTCTAGGGATTGTTGAAATAAGTTGTAGCCCTTATAAATATTAACAAAGCCGATTGACCGAGCTTCACAGCAATGTAGTCACAAGCAAAAAGATGCGAAAAGACACGCGTTTCTCTATTCTAATACACGATCTGTAGGTATCAAACGTTACGGCCGAGATAGCAAAGAATGCACGGTATAAAGCTTGAGCGAATGGGCAAGTCTTCTTCTATTGGAAAAAGTAGGCGTCAATTGTTCAAATGACGTAAGTTTGAGTGTTGTGGAGGCTTGAGTGGCACTCATAGTGACTCGCAATCAGCTAGCAATTCGAAATTTAGCCCGCACTGGGCACGAGTTGGTACATCGATCTAGTGAAGCATTGGAAGCCACTTATAGAAAAGGGAAGATTCTAAAAAATAAGAGTGCCACGAGGCTCTAGGTGATTCTGCCGTACATTTAAGTAGTAGAGGATCAGCATCATTACATAAAAACTAGCATTGTTTAAACAATTGACAGGTTGAAAAATTCAAATTCAAAACGTAAATTGAATAAACTCTGACCATAAGCGCTACAAAAAGTATCAATATTATTTTAAAGGAACCCAAGCAGGAACTGTGCATGGGTTCTCATTGTCTCATTCTTATGCAAAAGGACGATATATAAAAGAACGTTGTTGTCTATAAGATAGGCAGAATTCTGCGAGATATCGTCTTTAGCATACCAGTAACTCAGGGAAATACATTAGGGGAATCCTCAGATATATATATATATATATATATATTATTAATTAGCCGAAGAGTTCATTTTTAGCGTTCTGCAATTACCGAAAGGTGAAATGGAAGCAACTTAAGCTGCCACTCGAGATCTATTTATCAAGATCGTATGGCATTCAAATCTATGAAAGTGCTTTATATTAATATTGAACACATCAAGTAAAAATAGCGTCAGACTTTGGGCAAAATCATTAACGTTCAGAAGTCTTGTCTGTGGTTAAGGAAAACAGAGCTCCACTTACCTCAGATGTAGTAGGCTTCTCTGTTTTAGTCGTTCGCATTATATGTTCGGTGAATTGTATCTGGACGACCTACACCATTTTACTTTTCGATTCACATTTACCTTCCCTTTTTCATTTCTTATGTATCCCACCTCCCATCCCGCGCTCACAGTTCGGTAAGAACGATGAGAAAATTCCTGCTCCAACCGCACTATACATACATCGAAGATAAATCACTCGTCAACGAACGAAGGTCGTATAGAAGAGAAAACCTTGCTGCAATTCTACCCGCATGAAGTTAAACCCAAGTTCCGGCTTTTTTGTGATCAACGCATAAACGAACGACGAGCCAACGTAGTTGCACTGCATTCGACGTAGACGCCTGGAACCTTTAAAACGACACTTTTTCAGCAACAGACCCTAAAAAAGGAAGACGACCCACTCCGGCTTCACGCATTTACTTGTGTGCATGCGCTCTCACTTAAGCATTACCTATGCCTCATCACTATAGTCATTTTAGTGGTCTTGCGCAGAATATATGCAAATTAATGCCGTGTACACGGCTTCAGCTTTTGACTGGCGCCACTCTCGTTTGATTACGCGTGGCGCGTTTCATTTTCGCCCAAATGATTTTGCCGTCTTTATGTTGGCTGGAGCTACCTACAGCTGATGATACTTCTGCTGCTGATGCGGCCGTACTTCGTTCACTACCAATTGACTGCGGAACGGACGCTCAGCCAGTGCGATGCGACATCACTGCATGCTTCGTATGGTTGTACACAGACAGCATGTCTACCACATAAACATGCCATCTGAAGACAAAAGTGTGATTTTAAACCAATGAATCTCTCGTAGGCGTAAAACTAGTACATCTTCAAGAAAGTGTAGGTGTTATCGTGATATCTTATAATAAATTCTAGCTAACATCTAGCACTAATGTGCCAAGCCATGTTTGCCATCCGTTGTATTACAGGAGACCGTTTATTTCTGCTGTCATTTTCTCATGGCTTTGTTTTTTTAGACAAACACGGCGAAGGGGATTTACTGTCGCCTCAAACATCTTTACCATCGACTCTTTCTATTTCACTGGCTGCCATTTATACTATTTCGCATGGCTAATATTAAGATTATCCTTCCGATGGTTCAAGCTGTTCAGCTTTATTGCATGGCCTTTGCTGTGTAAGTGTCAGTATTTGAGAAATTTCGTCTATCTATGCAGCCATAGTGGTGTGCGGCCTACAGCCTTATTATTAGTGTCATTTAGCCAGAAGCCACAGGTGGTCAGCGCTCACTGTACTTCCATGTGATGCATGGGCTGTATCGACCAACATCTCGCCAGCGCATCCCAACCAAATGGGCAAAATGGGTGACGTTATAGTATCATAGCGTTTCGTGGCACCACCAACGTGAATCAGCAGGAGTGGATAGATTCGTTGTCAGCTTAGACTTATTATCCGCCGAAGTTAGCGGGGCTGCGGGGGTTAGCTTCATCTGTTGTACATAACATCCTGGACTTGAATTTACGTCCGACGCACAATGCGGTTAAAAGTGGATGATTTGTTTACCTGAAAAGGACAATTTGCTTTATCTTCTCATGGCATCCAAATTTTGAATGGTTATGTATTGTACTTACGTATTGTAAAAGTCCAATGAGCTCATTAAGTGCTTTTGGTACTCGTTCGCTCAAGCTATTTTCTTGCTCCGTTACAGGAAAAAATATAATATTCGATCAATGACCGGTGTCCAACAACACTCTCCTGCATTGTGCTCTAGAGGAGCTGCGATTTTGTGGAACGAGATATGTCGGCAGCAGAAGTTCCGCTTTTTTTGTGAGATTGTTCGACCCTTATGTGTGCTAAATCTGCTAGAGTTATTAGAAAACTGCTGACCTAATGTTACGTTTTGCTCATTGACTAAACTCCGACATTTTTGAGCGTGGTTTCAATTCCTACTTCCATCCTTCAGAGGTTAAAACCAGCGCCGAACTAATTTCAGAAATGCAAAGTTGTAGCTATCTAAAGGAAGCTAGGCAAAATTAATGTGTGTGGTCAGTACCTCAGGCACCTATTTTCATCATCGCTATGAATAGAAATTGTTGTTTCTCATGCTGCGATAGAGTTTGGTAAAGACTTGATTAGGCGTGATAGAATAGACGTCTGGCTTTCACACTGGAGAACTTCGAAGCATGCCCTAGGTCATGAGCTGCTGAAGCAGGACATCGAACATTTGATCAGGGTTTTCGTTGCAATTTTCACAATGGTGGGGCTACTCATCTTCTCGACTGCATATATATGAGATACTACACTAAGGTTCGTTCCAGCACGTTCATGTCATGAGGTTCCATCATTATGCTTTCCTTGACTAATTGTAGAAAATGTTTGACAATTTTCATACATAATTTCAATAGCAACGGTGCTAAATTATTCTAGTATCTACAAATCAAAAACGTAGGATGGACAATGGTTCACACTCGAGGGGGTGATTGTATCTGACAGCTGCACCAGATTGACTTCCTGCAGCTACAGAAGGGGCGTGTTGCATTCGCAGCAATATTTTCTTCTGGTCAAAGGAGATCAAGTTTTGTTTTGTTTAGTTTATTCATCTGCATCAACTCGGTATCAATCTGTTTAGTATTCGTCTGTCTGCTGTCTCGTTGCTGTGTTACGTTCCTGGAAATACGATCGCCTCGCTGAAACAATGATCCAAATGTTGACGCCCATTGTTGATTATTATACCTGGCTGACGTATTTAAGAGTCGTAGCTGTCCAAGTAGTGTTGTTCTCAGTTTGGGTGGACTGCAACAGCAAAAGCTACATATATGTATATATATATATATATATGGTGAAAGTTTAGCGAGCGAAACTACTGAAAGGTTGGTTGTTGGTTGTAAATCTGTATTGTGCTCATGCCGCCATCATCAGGCCTTGTCAGTCGTCGCCTGACTGGTGGCATTCGCAGCGGTTTGAGAGCACTGACTGGGTCGGCACGACGGAACGAGTTGTGGAAGTGGTCGAAGGAGAACATACTGGGACTCACAGAAATACCAACAAGTCAGCCAGCCCTCACTAATTTGCACAGCGGCCTCAATGCCTGCTTGTTGATGCCTGGAAGTAAAAGTAGAAGAAACACATCTACATTTAGTTTTGCCTTCCCCTTTGTCAAGAGAAGGCTAGTGTTAATACTGTTAGAGGTGTCGGGAAGGACTTGTTAGGGTTCGATCTCCGCCGTTGCACATTTACATCTATGGAGTACATCTAACGAAGTAACGCCACAAGGAGTACCATGGACGTTAAATGTTGGATGACGGACAGCCCTAAAAATATTAAAGTTGTTAAAGGTTTGTTAAAGGCTTCTGTGATTAGGTGATTAGGCCCTCTAGCGATGACACAAACAACAGAAACTGAGATAAACTTCAACGAGCACAATTCCATCAGTCTCGTGGCCGCCGTGGTCGGTCAGGCACCCACGGTAATGTTTGTTTTGCAAACGTTTGCTTCTGGCAACAAACCGTTATGTTGGTACTGGATATGCTACTGTGATAATGCGGTTAGCCGTAGCTCCCGGTTAAGTGAGAATCATCCGCTTCGACTCGTCTCAAAACGACCGCTGCCGACCGGTTTGGTCTCATCATTGCTCGAGCGGTAGCAAACTCCCGTTAGAAAAGTGACATCTCGAGCAAAGAGGAGGATTCTATTGAGGCCAGATGACCAGGATCTGTCTATGATTAAATTAGTAATACAGGCACACAGGACAGCTTGCCAAGGACTTTCCCTTCTACGACGATGAAGGCCACGTGCTGACTGGGCGCCGCTGCCTTTTCAAAAATACTGTTGTCAAGTGTCCTTGAACCCTTCCTCACACCTGTTTTTATTTCGCGTATGTTTACATAGCGCTTTTACAATCGAATCGAGGCAATAGACTACTCCCGTGTTTCGATTCAATATCGATTTTCGAGCATATGTATTATATTGAGTACTCTTTTCGCACATACACGTGTGATGAAATTCGGACAGTATGCAGAACCGTTGACTGATCGGTGAACGGTAGTTTTGCGTCCTCTTTTTGTCACTTATGATATGCCAATAGGCTTAACACACGGCTTAGCCAAAATATACGTCGTCTCCCTCTTCTACACTCATTTTTCTTCATCGGCAGGACGGGATAAAGCGACGAGATGGACCACCACGAATGTCCTGTCGTTAGTCCGGGTGGTGAACGTGACATCAACCAAGTAACTGCCATTGCGGCGGCATGCACAACCGCCAACACGATTGGAAGCATTGTGTTTACTTTTTCAAGCGTTCCCTTTGATTATTCGAGGCCATACGTTGTTCCTAGCAGGTTATGCGGCAGCTAACCGCCCAAGTACGAGATAAGCGGACGAAGGAATGGGGTGAAAAACATGAATTCGAGAAATGGGTTAGATACCAGTGTGCATCTTTCCGTGCTGCACCTACAGAGGAGGACTCGTTACAACAATGCTAATATTACGACATATGCAGGGCTATGTAAACATGCTCGGAGTAGAGCTTTTATGGCGTAGAGGCACCTGAAAGTTCCAGGCCGCCATTTTGGTTTCGTCAGCTTTTTAGTGTATCAACGATTGAGTCTAGGACTTATACGCGCAGCTACTTCAACAGTATTTACACTCCAACGTGCTGTGAACAGCAACGAACAAACAGCAGAGCGATGCCTAAGAAAAGAGCAGACAAGAGCGGAATCTGAGAACATAGAAGAGCAGTAGAGGCGAACCGAGATGTTCATCATCTCAGCTGTAAAACGTCAGCGTACTTGAGTTGATCATATCGGCCATACGTCCTTGCCGGAATGTCCTTGGATATTGTCATCTCGAGCAACAAGTTGTCAAAGGCTCTAGTTTGTTACGGTTACAGTTATCATTGCTGAGCTTCATTTCATTACTGATACAGATAGGTGTGTATATATCTCACTTTGGGCATTATATATATATATATACACGTACATCCCCATTTGTACGTAACCTTGACTGGGAGAACCTTTTTATCCGCTACTGAGCGTTACCGCGGAAGCTTGTACGACATGTGTATTCATTCGTACTGCTGTATCAAGCAACGACGCAGCGGCTTTCATTCGCTCCGTTCGAGAAGATGCTTTAATACGTAGTCAACGCTTTCCCACAATGTTCCCCTATTTATCCATCATATTGTCATCCCTCTTTGACATCCAGCCCGGTCGACGACATCGTCGACCTAAGCGCCGTGAGATATATTCATACCTTTCTTTCTTTGTGTCTTTCTGTTCGTCCAACAACCGAGAGTCCTTCACTCGACGGATCAGTGTCCGTTTCAAATCGCAGCGACCAGTTGTTGCTAATTGTCGTTAAGTAACGACGCCTCAGCTGGCGAATTGTATGGGAGCACAGCATCTATAGTTTGCTATCTAGCAAGCGTTTTACTTCCTTAAAAAGTTAGATAGAGGAAAGGTTGATGAAACCGAGTGTCTCGAGGCTGGACACAACGCAAGTAGGCAAAGCGCCACAGTTGCGGAGGGTTCAACGTTTATGGTGACGTCAGACCACGTGGCGCAGTAACCGATGCAGCTGTCTCCCTACCGATGATCAAGGCGAGATTCATTACAGGCACCGGCCTGACTCGTTCGGGCCCTATGGGAATAGTTGCAGGCCCCGGTCCAGGGCCTAAACGAACACTGGTGCTTTGAAAGACAGCCATCACTGTTCAATGAGTTAGATAGACCGAGAATGAACTAAGTGAGCAAACGAGCGTTTCGTAATTGACACACCGCCAATGTCGGTCCTGTTGGCCGAGTTGTTATATGCGTCTTTGCGACTTGTGCGCCCAGCGTTGCGTTGTTCGTCATGCTTTTCCTTTCATTTCCATTAATCACCAATAGCAGCATTTTTGCGATGATCCACTTATTGGATTTCACGCTGCTATCCTCCTTAGCGACGTTACACGCAGTGTTGTTTACCATCGGACGGACATGTGTCGTTTTCTACTGGCGTAGTGATACGTAAGCGGTGAAGACGTCGTAACTGAGCCATCACAGGTTAGGTTAACCTGCGCGACTAAGGTGCTGGCCTAGGTCTCATTAGACGAGACTAGGTTACGCTTGACCGTGCGTAGCCCGGCCGCGTCGGGGTAACGGCTGGCCGATCTTGCCAATGTCATACCGACCAGACGCTTCGTGTTGCGTCTTTTACCTGTGCATCTATACTCGACTGCTAAACACTTTTTCACTCACCGGTTCTCGCTCTCTCTAAACGGTTGTTCTTGCCTAGGTGTTGGTGCGCGCGCGCGCGCGCGCGCGTGTGTGCCCCCGCCCGCCCGCGCGCGCGCGCGCACGACCGCTGTGACAGCGAAACCACGCAGGTCGATGGGCCTCGATAGACGCCTGCTGATGGAGTTCCACGGTTTAGCGGCACAACGTAGCAACAACTGCGGCCGATTAATTTAAGCAGGACCAATTCGCGCCTGTCATATGGCCTCCGCGTTCGCTAGCGCTAGGTCCAAACTGACGGAGATCGCCGACGTTATCCAAGTGGCGACAAGAGTGGCGCTACGCTGGCGGTGCAGGGGCACCAGCAATCGCCGGTAGAGAGTGACCGAACGGTGTCAGCTTGTTGAGCAAAGCCATCGGGTTGACTTTTTCACCAGCCCAGCGGTGTGGCCGTACTGTGTTCCCAACTGGTGTGTACGTGCGACACGCTTGTCGGCGACGTGCTGCAGCGCGTTGAAGAAGTGGTTTTACGCGAGTGATTACGCTTGGGTACGCGGCGCTATACGACGGAATAGCATAGTGTGCGGTGCTCGACTATGATGACTGACATTAGCGGCACCTCGACGATCTCCGCGGTACTGGTCGCGCCGGTCACCCTCTTTGGGGCAGGCAAGACGTCACAGTCAGTTAGGGAGGCCAACGCATGTGTTTGAGGTGCTATTCCGATTTCGCATTGAATATTTCTAGACGAGACCGATTCTTTCCACGGCGGACCTATTCTCTCTCTGGCGAAGCCGGAATGTTAGGTAGTTTAGTTACTGTTGCCGCTCGTAAAAAGTCACAAGGTAATGGTGCTGATTCTAGCGTTCTATTTCCTATGTCACAGCAATTGGTGTTAGTTTACTCGAGTCGTTACGGAGTGTTGACCCATCTAGAAAGGGGCCACTTAGAATACTTACTTTCGAGGAACAATTTTCGTTCGTTATATAGATCGTTCTCCAGGGGGGCGTTCGTCACATGACATCATCGCTGTTAATTTTTCCTTCGGCAGCTATCTTTGTCGTTGCCGCTTTGTTGATGCATTTACGGTGTCAGGACTCTGACGGACCGGGCGTTGTAACTGCGCAAGCGGCGAACAACTGCTACTAAGTGGTACCCATCGTATATTGAGCATAGACCCGTAGGTACCCTATGACGACGCGTTTGATAGATGGAAATGGTGTAACAGCTAGGTACACACAGTTCACAACAACTGCTGCCGTTCTCTTTCCACGCCTGCTGCTCACATTTGCTTCTCTTTTGCTGTTGTTGTTAAATTCTCATTGCAGATCAACTAATAGAAGGCTGAGCTACGAGGAGTTTCCCTCAAAAGTGAGATTTCGAAGGACAAACATCTGCTATCCGAATACACCGCTGGAGGAGTTGTTGCCTCTGCTTTAGCTTTGCAAGATTGCTAACAGAAAATAAAAAGAACGCACACCAAAACAGGAAACAGAACACGGTAACGGACTTCGCCAGGAACCCACCTAGGTGCAACGATAATTGCTACAGTACCATTGAATTAGCCAGTGACCCGACGCTAACGTCTACTGAGCTGTATTGTCAGCGTAGTTCCTATGCTATGGACATCGATAGGCAGACCGCGTTTTGCGTAAGGATCGCCACCGTTACCGGTCGTAAGTTGCTTTTCGCTTGACGCGCTGAGGCTACAGGGACCCAAACGGGTTCTTCGTCCTAATCGAGTAACGATTTGAGAACGAGCCTCTGCATCTAGTAGTCAGCCATCAGTTTCGTGTCTCTGCTGTCACGGATCACCTGTCCACCCCTTGTTTTTGGCAGTTTTAACAACGTTCATTGTGCGTATGTGCTTTTGTTAATGTCACCTGTGTACGTGTGAACGTGGTGGTGTCACGCATGCACAGCGAGCGAATGAGGGCTAGATCTTTGTAGCACATCGGCAGAATTTTCGTTCAAGCGGCGACACTGACCCAAGAATGATGCGTCGCTCGCCGGACAAGGAGGCGCCCTCACCGTCGCCCCCTCCGCCGGCTCCATCGAGGAGCTCTTTGCGCACGAGTCAGGGGCATATTACCCCCGAGGGCGGCCAGCAGCCACGCAAGAGGGTATCCATTCTTCGCCCGCAGAAGACCTCCCTGAGCGGGTCGGGGGCACCCAGGCCTCCGCCCCGGCGACTGGTCTCCTCGCAGGAGAGGAGGTCGCCCCGTGAAACGACGCCGACGCCTACCGAAATCCGGAGTCCGACTTCGCCGGAAAAACGTCGTACGCCTTCGAGTTCGCGGCTGACGGTGACCGGCGATGGCGCAGGTCGGGCAGGGGCCGTGTCCCCGAGGAAGGTTCGCATGCGAGATGAAGGCCTCCCGTCCACCAGCCCACGAACCAGTCCTAGCAGCAATAGTCACCAAATGCAGGATTCGAGCACACAGGCGGACGCCCAGAATACCACCAACGGTGGTAGCAGCAATGGCAACGCTGAGACGAATAATCTTCACCACGGTAGCAGCAATGGAGCTCGAAATAACAGGTTTGTTAATTACTAGTAATTAATAGCTGTGTCCTGCAAAAAGGTGAGGACATTATTATAAAATGTATTCTGTAATAATACATTTTAATGCTAGATTAATGGTATTATTAGATATTTTCCACCAGCGGTGCACTGGGCGCTTGTATGAAAATTAGCTAGAACAAGTCAAGCTTGAAACACAGGCTTGAAGAAGTGATTTTTCACAGCGTCACTAGCTGTCCTGGTATTATCTAGAGATTTTCTACGTTAAAACAACTGACTTTTAAAGTTTGTTTTTGTTTAATGCTAGTGAGTCCGCCAACCAGTCATTCCGTAATGCACTAATTAGTTAATGGAACGGTCACATGAGGCGTATAACTTGCCTTTGTTATTTTTCTAGCCCCTCCTCAGCCACTACCTTGTATCCCAATTATTATTATTGTATGGTCCAATAGTGGTGGCATACTGAGCAAGAGTAACAGCTTGTTTTTCAATTATGTTACTTAGCTTTATATCATATGAACGTACGTCCGTTTGAATGTGGATTTGATGTATTCTACGCCATTATTGATATGATCCAATACCAATATATCTAGTCATAACTCGAGGGAAGCGCAAGTGCATTGCTATATCGATAATTCAAAGGAAAAAACTCGCCTGAGCATAGGAAATATCAAGCTTGCCCGCGTCTTTTTCTCGTGACTTTTTCTCGTTATAATCACCAAGACAAGCAGTCCCGTTTTCGAGTTTTGTTTTTCATCAAGCTCTTTTTAGCCACAATTCCACTAAGTAATGTAAAAGACCAAAAGTCTTCCTCGTCGGGCCAGTTTTGAGCCCCTTCTGACGGGCTTTCGTAATTCCTGTCACGCATCTCTTTATAGCTGTAAAACTCAAAAGTAAAACAGTCTCCACCTAGAACGCTAGATTAGCATTGCTCACCTCTTATAGCATTTTGTTTCTGTTGGCATGACTAATTTGAAACGCATTTTAATACCAACGCTGGGTGTATAGTTTCGGTTGTACCGTTTACAAATGTCATATCCATTTAATATAGAATAGAGCGGTTCCCAGCCTAATACAAAGAGGATTTCCAAAGAATGTAATCTACCGCAGGAGAGAAAAATGACGTAATAAAAACAGATTACGTCGACACAAGACCGGGCCAACTTCATACTTGCATAGATTGCTTTGTTACTTAAGTAGCACATGCTGCTTATGAGCAAAGGCCGGGGTTGAAAACGCTGTATATTCTGCGTACAAAATCGCAATATACAATAGTCATTGACGTTTTTAGTCGTACGCGTTTGGTAGGCTTGCTAAAGCCTTGCCAACATACTAAGGTGTTATTCTCGAAACATTGGTGTGCTTTCCCATTCTCTGCCTGTATAAGAAGGCATTGCACGTAATGACAAGCGAGTGTATTTCACCAAGGACTGCTCCAGGAAAGTTATGGTGTGACCTAATTACGTATAAATACACAAAGGGATGAAAAAAAGAGGCCTTAGCGTTGATTTTATATATATTTGGTCTATACTGTATAGAGCCACTTAGAGTAGTAATTGAGAAATATGCATATTGTTTGCAACAGTGCTCACACAGAAGAGTAGACACAATAGATTTCAGAATAAAAATTTATTTATTAAATAAAAATTTGTTTCATTTTCACTGAAATCTCTGAACCAATTGTAGCGCATTCGATCCTAAGGGCACACCTAGCCATCCTGTATTTCTCATGTGCATCTAACGAAACTAAGCTAGTTAGAGGTACAAGCACAAAAGCAGATACGACAGAGCCATTCAGCCGAAGTCGTAAAATCGAGCGTCTGACTTCGCGTATACTTTTTTCGTGCTATTATACTCAACTGAGGAATCGAGTTGATCTTTACATTGGCCTTAATTTTCAGTACTGTGGACATGAATGTGAATGCAACACGAGATAACTATTCTATAAAGCGAACAAATAACTAAGGAGGGGGCCAGTAATACAGCTTAAAGTGGTTTACGGTAGAAAGAAGTGTAACCCAGGAAACTTGCAAAAATTATCTTCTACTAGTGATTATAAATGTTCATAAATAGTTCGCTTTTCTAGGTTCTTATAAATTTCATATAGCGTTTAGCGAATCAACTAACGAACCAAACAAAATCACGTTACTTTGCTTTATTGCTTGTTTCATATTGTTCTTTATAGCTCAAATAGCATATATTCGGAATACTCTGGCAGTATATGGAAAAAAGTTGTTCATGACGTGAAATCACGGAATTAGACTATTATCGAACATGCACACTAGTTGCTGAGTGCTTACTAGATGACTTCATTAATAAAAAATGTCGGAGTAATGAAAAATTATTTTAAAAGAAAAACGAGACCTGTCAAAGTGGCAATAAATTTAAGAAACTAGTGTGTGCTAGTAGGATGGCAAGAAAGGGTAAATAGGACAAAAGTTATTGGAATAAGTGAGCCGTCTCTCGAAGCGATCCTAAAAATGCAGTTGCTAAGTTGCTCCTGCAACCCGTACCTGATGGCAGTTTACTAAAGGCTTACTTGATGTCCATGTGGAAAATTAGTTTGCGGCGTTATAAAAATGCGTTTTGTACGCGTGACCCTGGGATTTAAGGCAGTACGCGGTAATCAGGAGGTCGGTTGTCAGCCTAAAATGGGGAGAGTGCCCGAATTGTTTGTTTAGAAGTGACCGAGCTTTGTTAGGCTAGTTCAACATTGGTAACGATCCAATCTCAGCGCTGCGTAGCAAGCTCTCATATATTCACGGTGAATTCTGGTCATCGCTTGTTAGAAATTTATCGCTGTGCGGCCGGGCAGGAGTGGCTATTTGCATTCGTCATTCCGTCAAGGAGTAATGTATGCACGCGGAGGAGAACATATAAACAAAGAAAACAGTCTCTTTTCGAACAGCATCGCTCCTAATCAGATGTTTGGCATGCGAGGTGACTTTGGAGACGGTGGCGGTCTGGGCGACGATTGCGCACCGTAATGATACGATATATATGTTTACACTTAAGAAACCTTTCAATGACCCAAACTGGTTGTTGCCGCTGTCGCTTGTCCTCATTGGCTCCAACGACACTGGACGATCTCCATCCGGTGGTGATGAGCTGAGTCCCAATATGCTTCGATTAGAGGATGTCACGCCAGAGGATGACGGCGACAATGCTCGGAATAATCTGTCTCTTAGCGACTACGGGAGAATGGATGATGCTGGTGGTGCAGCATGTGCATCGTTGTTAGCTACAGCATTAGGGGTGCCCGCATCGCCTACCAAGACATCTTCCATTTAGCGAGTCCGATATCAGCATTGGTCACTCTTTTGCAGCATGTATGTTAAGCAGAGTTTGGGCCAATTTATTCATTGCCTCAGCCAACGGCATCATCGCATGCAAGCAACCTACCTCACGCCTCTTGTTGAATCGCTACAGCCATTGTCCAGCACAGATGGGCTGCAGTGTGCGGTGACGCTGCTGGAGCTTTTCAAGAAGGTCTTGCACGTACTACGACTGCATCAGTGTAGCACGGTGAGCAGTGCTCGGTATTTGTTGTGGTCAGTTGTGCGAGATGAACTGTTTGAGAAACTGAGGTTACTACGATATACCGAATTGTATGTCGTACTGTGTTATGCGTGATGATACCATTATTCGGGAAACTTCAAAATCTGCTAGGATGGCCGTATATCGCGCAGCACGCATGCAACGGCGGACGTCGTAGTTCGGACTGAATGCATAGTTTACTGGTGCAGCTAGCGACTAGGTCAGAAAAAGAGAGAAAAAGCAGAGAACGATTACGAAAACGGCCACAGGTGCGCTGGAAGTCGGACATCGATTAAAACGTGTCACTGTGTCAGACGAATTGTAAGCTGATATATAATTTTCTTACTTTAACAACTTGTGCTAGTTCAAGCTGATAGCGACATTGGTTGCCTGTGTTCCATATTCTATTGCTATATAGCTCAATTTTGTGGAATTCTTTATCTGAAAGATCATGAATCTCTTTACACTGTACTCTTTACTGGGCTAATTTGATCGCAAATCCTAATTCGCCATTGAATTGGCGACTGAGGCTAGCAAAGACGTGCTGCTATTTTCAGTATCATTAACAGGTAATGGAGGCCTGTTTGGCTATTTATTGCCTGTGGGTCGCTCTTTTTTTTGACAGTTTCGTGTTCAGCTCATGCTAGGTCGACGTTAGAAAACAAACGTTGCATAACTTCGAGCGCTGTTGGCACGTGTTCTTGTATAACTTCATTTCGACTTTTCTAGGCCCAGAAAATCAAATAGCCCTGCGGCTACCACGTAAGGATGCACAGTCGGGAACTGTAATTAGGTTGCATTGTATGACGTGTGATGTATGATAAAATAGTTATGAATCAGATGTCAGTAATGGCTGGAATATGAGCGATGAACCTATGTGAGCTGCTCGATTAGGTGACTTCATCGTATTTATGTTGGAATCGGCACCCTCGTATCTGTTTCGGTAGAGTCTGAGGCATGCCCTGCGATCTCCAGGCTCAAAATAAACAGCTGCAGAGTATTTAGCGTTCGTGACCAGACGCATTCATTGCGGCCGGAACGGATAAAGGAATGGTCCGTGCATGTGCCCCGGGTACTTCAATATTCCAAATCATGTCGACCATTGTAGCACAGAAGTTACGAACGAAATTGTAGTTCCATATGATAAATTAGTCACGATAATAAATTCATGGCTGTACCACGTTCGAATGTACGAAGACCTTTTCGTACTTTGCGTAAGAACTTATTTTTACCCTTTCTAGCTAAAACGTTTTAGACAAAGAGAAACTCAGGAAGATGCGGTGTCTGAAATTTGTCTGCGGCGTTTTGTACGGAGATAAATTCCTGTGAACGTTAAGCTGTTTCTACGAGATTTGTTAATGTGGTTTATAGTTGATCCTGTGGTCCTTCAGGCTGGCCGCAAAAATGAAAAGTAGAACTATAGTTAGGAAAATGTGTGGAGAAAGACGGTCAAGGGAAGGCAAAAATGTTAAGGTGACGTAGAGTCTGCTTATGATTTATCGGCGCCTTGTTTTTAGTCACTGTTTGGCGTATTTTGACACGAAATCGGTGACACGAAATTATACAATACAAAGATTTTGCTTAAGGCATGATTGCAGGATTTGATAAAGCAATTAGAAAGAGATGCCCGAGTAATTAGATCCAGGTAAATTTTTGTAGGGGCTCTATCATAAATCTATCACTTGGAAGCAGCGGCGGACCTAGAAAGTGGGCGCCGAAACAGTCTGTTAAAAGACGACACCTCAGCCTATGGCTATCGGGTATCGAGGATAAATTGCCGTTTTTAAATTCGCTGTTTCGGCGGAAGGGCGTTGCTCAAAATTTTTGCGCCTTGCCCAAGACCTCAAATTTAGTCACTCTCTCAGGGTTGACGCTATATGGGGGGGAGAGGGTGGTTGAACTTTGTCCCCAATCAGAGATGCTTTTGCCTTAGATCCTATTTGACTCATAGTGTAACAGTTAAAGCACTGTTCGAGGAAGTAGGTCTATTCGTAATACATTGAAGATTTGAAAAAACATAGCTTTCAACGAGCAACTTAGGTCGAGGACCGACTTCTTACCCCTATCTTCGTCACGTGGTGCAAACTTATCATCGCTAGACGTTTTTGCCGATAAGACACCTCTCAACTCACACTTGCTTGGGGGAAGGTTACCCTGACTAGGTATTTAGCCCTGACCTTAACTACCGCCATCGAGTTAACCTCTCTGCGTTCGTCAATACCGGAGGGGTTTTATTTTTTGAACCATCTTCTTCTTAGTGAGACGCAAGTAGATACATTGGCAGGTCATCGAAGAACTAACTGCAGCTGTTTATTAAAGGTAACTAGCCAACTTGAGACAATATATTTTAACCGATGATTGATTTTATGTAATACAACATAAACAATAGACGACTGTTTGGTACATACCTTATTACAAGAATATTACAGGTTGTGCGTGAACTGTGCTTTAATTTCAAATAAGGCATCATTAGTCGTCCGACCGGTTGGCTAACAGTGTTAAAGTGGCCTCTAAAGTTGACGAATACATGTAATAACTCTGTTTTACTACTTGTTGTATAACACGTATCGATGAGAGTGTGCATATGCAGATACACAGGTGAATGTTTAGTTCGCATGTCTTGCTAAGTGCTTTTATGTGTATACTTTGATTTCACGCCCGACTCCAGACTGTTAGGTTGTGTGGGCGACGAGGAAACCGTGGAAGTCGTGCCGGGCCTTCCGGGATTGCCTATGGAAATGGTGGCATTAAATGCCGAAATGGACAAACAGGTGAGAACGCGTACCCAACTAATATATCACACTTTCGTTTATCATTCAGGTCAAGGCTTACAACGCTGTGCCGTTTTGTCATCTGTTGGACTTTTATAGACCAGAATGTTAACGCATGATCGTTGAGGCATCAGATTTTAGTATAGCTCGGATCAGATACACAAATACTGGAACTTCTGAAAAATTGTAGCCACGGCAGGGGGTGTTTTCCTGCTTTCGTACTCTATGACTCATATTTTCAATCGGCTGTTGGGTTGAATTGCCTTTGATAATGCCGTATTTCCTTATGCGTCTTCCCTATAAATCGCCGTCTAATCGGAAGGTGGTCGACCCCAGTCAACTACCACACCTCGCCAACCTAGCCGACAGTGAAGATGTCAACGTGAAAGCACGTGCCACTTCTCCAGATGGACGTTTCCTGAAATTCGAGGAAGAGATTGGTACGTTGCGTTGCATGCTAGTTGTGGACATCAACAGATGTTTCTGCGTTTGAGCTAACATCGCGGAGGGAATAGGCAACTGCCAGTGTTAAATAATGTGGCACTCAATTCAGGCATTATTCGTAACAACCAAGAATGACTTTTTATATTGTCTCTCTTCTATTTATTGTTTTTAGCGGCAGGAGAATATTCATAGATTTTCAATATAGTGCCACTTTTTAATATATACTAGTTGTACGGATTTTCTGACGATATTGTGTTAATCTTTATTTCGCCCGTTACATTGCAAAATTTTTTCTGCAAGTCCTTGCCTGTGGTTCAAAACCCAATTTTGCGCTGCCTTGTTCTGAGGTAACCATATGCGTACTTACGACTACGCGGTGCCATTGTGCTATCTACGATATTGTTTATTTTTATGCCCCTCCCAAAGTTCGAAGCTAAGGAATCACTAGAAAACGATCACTGCTTCCAAACCGTCTTATCTACCAATAACACCCCCTAAAACATTGAAGTAAAGTAACTGAAACAATCATCAATTTCAATTGAATGTTTACTATGATGCCATTACATTTAGCATTTTATTAACCATTTTTCCGCGTACAACTTACTAGTTTCGAGAGTGTTTATTTTTATGCTAAAGATCATAATTTGTACTTATCCTAATGACTTTATGATGACGATAACCTTGTGAAATTTTAGATCTACTTAGGCTTTCCTTTACGCTTTCATGCCACCCGCCCCCACGTGTTATTGTATTACATTTTGAACATACATATATTTTGAGTATCTTATTTTGAATTCACAATAATTGAATGTAGTTTGGGTGGAGGTGAACGTAATGTTAGAAATATATGAAATGTGTGTATAGTGGTGCTCTACTAAATTGTAAATTTCAAATGTATAAGTAAGTATATGAGAATGAATGCACTAAATGCCTGTAATAGCCGGCATTCTCTATCTACTTATTTATGTGTCTGTCTATGTGTAAATCGTATTCGCATGTCAACGTGTGGCTGGTGCTTTAGAAATGTCCTTCATTTGTGACGAATGTTGGCTGGATTTGTAATGTATAATTATGATGCATGTAAAGTTGTTTAAGTTATGACTAATTTATGAAATGATGACTGAGCAGGTCGGGGCAGCTTTAAAACGGTTTATAAAGGCCTGGACATCTCGACTGGGGTGGCGGTGGCCTGGTGCGAGCTACAGGAAAGGCTCAGTAGGGCCGAGAGGCAGCGCTTCAAGGAGGAGGTTGGTAAAATTCGTTAAACTATTTCTTGTTTTTAGCAAATGTAAATTGGGCAACGCGTGGAGAGGTTGATAAGCCATCTCCTTCGGGTGTAGGAGATATTTCCTAAAGTTAAAGTGTAGTTCGTCATAATTAAACACAAGAGCAGAGGACACGCACAAAAAAGTCATTTGGTATATCATAATTCGATGGGCTTTATATGCATAGATTTAGCTTTTATTGGAGCAATCCACCTATGAATTTGATTTATGATAAAAAGCTTGGTTTGCTGAAAGCAGGACTACATGATATATCGAATCTAATTTGGCTGTGTCTTTGCGTTGTCCAGTGTATGCTAGAACAGGGACGTGTGACTCTTCGTGGCGCGGTATCGTCCTCTCCAACTTGAAACATTTACGTCGAAATTTTCAGAAGGAATTTTTTCTGGTTCTCTGGTTCTTGTATATGTGTCTAATTACTAAATGAAAGACACTGAAAAACAGTCGAATTTTTAAGCCTCGTTTTCCACGAAGCGTTTTGTCCTCTTCCTTGTGACCTACATAGGCACCTACATTTTTTGGCGTCATCTCTTGATGGATTGTCCGCCTGCTCCATTGTGTCGTAATTATGTCATCCATTTTAATGACATTGACGACCTTGTTTGTTTTTTTAAAGATTTTCTTGTTTGGATAACCAGTCGAGTAGAATGACTGCTACATCTTTAGTGTAAGGTGTGAGCACAGGCTAATTGCACACGCTATGCCTTAATAAGTATTCCAGATGGCTGGTTAAACATATTTAAGGCATATGAAATTCGAGGAATATTCTCTCAGTTACTTGGGTCTGAGTCAAAAGCAGAAGTTTCAAAAGAGATTTAAACCGAACCTTCGCTATTTCCACGATTAGACGTCTTTCCCTACTCTGAGATGACTCCTGTAAGCAGTTGATTAAACGCAAATGGAAAAAATTCTTGTTTTCAAGCTCGCTGTCCTGATCAAACGCTTCAAAAATATTTCTTCCCATAAAGATCATTGGACATATGCTGAGTGTGCTTAGTTAATAAATTACGCAAAGGGCTGAGTTGTTACCAATTATTGATATTTCAGGCGGAAATGCTGAAGGGATTACAGCATCCGAATATTGTTCGATTCTTCGATAGCTGGGAAGATACTACTTCGAACAAACGCAAAATAGTCGTGCTCATTACTGAGCTGATGACATCGGGGACTCTCAAAACGTATCTACGAAGATTTAAGAAGATAAATATCAAGGTTCTCAAAAGCTGGTGTCGTCAGATTCTCAAAGGTCTTTTGTTCCTGCACTCGAGACAACCCCCTATCATCCACCGAGACCTTAAGTGTGACAACATCTTCATTACCGGTTCGTAATGAGATTTTATTTGTGAAGCACTACACGCTTTGCACGTTTCTTACAGCTTAGATAACATATTCCAATACATACATGCGCGAAAATTAGGAGAGCCTTAGGAGTGTGCAGACAATAATCCTGATTGTTTTGCTGAAGCATCGTATGGGAAAGATAACTGAAATTTAGAATAGCAAGATAAATAGACTGAACCAAATTAACGTAAGTCAAACGCTGACTTTCGTTGTGTTATCATTCATCGTGATGTCCCCACAGGCTATCAGCAACTGTTACGGTGGAAAGAACTTTACACTAATGAGAAAATTTGGATGGTCCAACCCATTCACAGAAAATTCGTACAAACGAAGGTTTTGTTTTAGTTAATGTTGTCATTGCCTAGTTTAATTTATGTTAGAGGATTGAGCGACTTTGATCAACCTAAAGCAAATATGCACAATTTACTCTATCACTAAGCACAAACCACCTGTTTATCGTATAGGCTGGACGAGAACGCCAATAAGAGCTTTTTGTGATTTTTGTGATTGGAAGTCGTAGCACGTATCTTATCGCATCACAATAGATGCAAAAGTATGCATAAAAATTCGGGCCTAATACATAATCGATTGGGCAGTCAGGTGTCGGGTGGTATTCTGCTCGTTGGGTTTATCGCACGTGTGCGTGTCGAAAGCTAAAGAAAAACGACTAGTGCTAGAAATGGCTTACCGCATAGTGTAAATTAACTTGTTGTAGTTACTAATAATATGTGACAAACGAACTGATATTAACATTACAGCTAAATTTCTTATAGGCACTACTGGATCAGTGAAGATCGGTGATCTGGGTCTGGCGACACTGAAAAATCGGAGTTTTGCGAAGTCTGTGATCGGTACACCCGAGTTTATGGCTCCGGAAATGTATGAAGAGCACTATGATGAAGCCGTTGACGTATATGCCTTTGGTAAGTGTAAGCCAACGAGAAATCAATGGGTGCATTTTACTGATGAAGGCGGTAAAGATGGAACCTTCAGCTCGTCATGAATTCGGCATGTTGAGTTAGGCAGCTGCTATGCAGCTGCATACCTGTTCGTTACGCGATATACAGACTCATCAACTTTTTTCATTTGCTTCTCATTTACGGTAATTTTTAATGAAGAAGATCTCTTGGCAGATGTAATCAATAACGTAGTCCCGTACATAGCTCGATCCACGCTCTTAGTTCCGTATAGTTCTGGTAGTTTCTGTACATTTCCCCATTCGTAAGCGCCATAATGGCTGTTTTATTGTCAAAACAAAACATCCGTAGCAAGTGTGGTTAATGAGTCTTCGCTGTGCCTGCATTGAGAACAAGGACGATATCATCGCCGTCTCGGCGTTGCGCTTTGCGACAGACGTCCACCCCTGAGCAGGTCAGGCGTTTCCATTTCTTCATTAAGCATTTTGAGCCTTGCGCCTTGTGGCGTGACATCTTGCTAGGAGAGGTGTTCAGCCGTTTAAGCTAGGCCGTTTTTTAAACGATGGCTAATGCCAAAAGTCCGCGCTGCTAAACCATTTATTACCTGTAGCTAGGTTCTGGAAGTCAATTGGACGCAATACGAACCCATGACTGTATTTCGTATTGAGTCCTAATCAAACGTCTGCCAGTACTAAATTGACTTGAAATAATGGAAAAACGCTCTTGTACTCTAGCGCGTGTATTCCAGGGCAACTCTAAGACAGCCTAGTTACAAAGCTTGTCCGACATCAATGGAGATAAAAAAAAAAAAAGCCTACTTCCACGCAATTCCCAGATGTCAAACTCTGTTTATAAAGAAGCAACGGTGAGTTTCAAGAAAAGTTGCCTTTCGTATGTCTGTCTTGGATGGGCCATCTCTTCAGTCTCATTGTGAGCATCAAGTCTATCACAGTGCGAGAACAGTGGAGACAAACAACCGGGCCAAGTTCAACGACTACCCTTCGTATGCTTCGGGTCTGTCAGATACGTGGCCAGTCTCGGAGCATTTGCTTCATTCTCTTCAATTAGCCCACTACCGGATATTGTGTGTTGTCCTCTGTCAAACGGAGAGCGAAATCGAGCGTTTTCTCGAGAGTTTGTTTACCTGCGGTTGCAAGTTCTTGTCAGGGTTGGCAGCTGGTTCTGTTATGTCCAGACTGGCCAAGTACTGTTGTTTTCCCCTCTCGAAACTACACTCTGGCCAGGCTAGCTAATTTTGCGGTTCTGTTTGGCTCGTTGCAAACCTTGCATGTTTAGATCAGCCATTTATCTCGACACGCAAGGTCAGCATACGGGGCAGAGACACGATTGAACGCAGATTCAGATCACTCGCTAAATGTTTTCGTCATTTGGTAAGGCTGAACAAAGATGAAAGGGGCCTTAGGTGAAAGAGATTGACGCACCGCTTATAGCCGTAAGTCAGGTTGCACCACAAGTGTTGAACCTTGTCAATCTTCTGATGGCCCCTACATGCGTACGGTTACGATGATATTCAAAACTGTGATAGGAAAACGTATAGATATTTTTATGTATGCACGCTTATCTAGTGTTAAAACACGAATTTTAATGTAGATAAGAGAATATTCGCTCTACGCTGGAAAGATCAAAAAGTGCTAAGGGATTCTCTATGCCAGATTAAAAAAGACGTATTCATTTTACTGCATATTATATGGGGGATATAGGTCAAAGATTATATAGAACAGCAGCTAATAGATTTTCAGGACGGTCAATAGGCTAGGCAAAACGGAATTGAATCTTAGCAGTTCCACTGACAAGACCACAGGTAATCTCCACAGTTTATCTCATTATTATTTTAAGGTACCACTCTATGGCAAGTCCGAAACGTAGTCGAGAACAGATCAGTTCTTTCATACATAGTATTTTTTCATTGTTGCTCTCGTTGCTCCCTTGGTTTCCATGATACCAAGTCTACTCTTTCCTGTGAACACAGTTAATCACAAAGAATTTTTTAAATTTCGTTTTTATTACAGGAATGTGTATGTTAGAAATGGCCACCTCAGAGTATCCATACGCAGAGTGTTCTGGCCCCGCGCAGATCTACAAGAAGGTCACGAACGGGACCCGTCCCCAGTGCTTCGATAAAGTAAGTGGATAAAGTTCGCAAGCGAATGAGTACAAGCGCAACGTCCTATATACCCGAATGTTTGGTGAATATCTACGCACACACGTTAATAACACGAAAGGGCTTCATAGTTTTGTGTTTTTCAGGAAAAGTTACGAAATGTGCAGATATGGACTGATATGTTGAATTAAGGTGCCAACTATATAGAAAATAAAGCACCTCTCATTTTTCGCAACCACGTCGCAGAACTTAGCAAAAAAGCCTCGTCTATATCTTAGCAGTCTAGCTATTTCAAGCTAAAATCAGCAATCTCGAACGATATCTAACTGCTGTGCTGATAAGGATGACGTGTACGCCTGGGAGACCCGTCCCAAGGCCTACCACTGACCCCAGGAATGGCCTTTTTTGGATATGACACTACTTTTGTTAGAAACTGCATCTGCGCGAGGATTATCCCGCCTCGTTCTGGTAGAATACATAGTGTAAAAATATCGTCACATCTCCTTTTTGGGTGTCGACCGAAAATCGTCGAGAAAGGGGACGATTTGCTCCTCCACACTAAAAGAGAAGAATCTTCAGACGCTACGTTTATGGCACAGTTATAAAAGCTATACTTGAGTGCAATCCGTCTCTTAAACGGTGTTAGCTGGTCGGCAAGGCATAGGAGGATGGGTGAACAATAAGATCTTTGATTTCGTTTCATTCAACGTTGTACTTTGCGACTCTTCGTCTACTAAGGAACTGATAAAATCGGACACCGGCGTGTCTATTGCTAAGTTCAGCAAATGCCAATCTGTTACTAGTCCTGAAAAGGCTGTGACGTGTTAGTGCGATGGAGAAGTAATCGAGAGCAGACGGTTGAGTGCTCGACAATGGATGTGACAGGGGAAACCGATGGTCGCGCGAAGAAGAAAACTTTGCATAATTGAGTAGACAGATTAATTTGTGAGCAAGCAGGAATACGTTTTATCGTACCGCGATGTCAACGTCGCTATTCCCACAATGTTGAATGTGTCTGCGGCTTTCATAAGCTGTAGTTGACGTCATTCATATAATGTTATTTGCAGATATTGTGCGGATGACCCAACCTGGAGATATGCACATTCGGAGGATGAGAGTCGTAGGTTTGACTTCCGAAACTAGAATCCGCTTTTAATTGACTTTACACTCCACCTAACTCCACCTTGACGAACGTCGGTGCAGCCACACGCAGACTAGATACAACATCACTTTAAGGCACTCAGTAGGAAGGATGTTGAGATAAGCAATCAATATCAAATTTCCACAAAAATGCGAAACGGATGGATAGCCATCTATCCTTGAGTCTTTTGTTAGATCTCCTAAGTGTACTTAAACGATGCGTAAGTTGTTTAGCCACCATCGTAGTGCCAATCATCCCTTTTTGCAGCCTTATACGACGATATGCCCTGCTAGAGCTGTCTACGTCGGTGGAAAAAGGTTAGGCGCAATATCTATAGTTCAAAACATATGTCTGAGCTAATGGCAGTCCGAGCCTGTCTTCCAAGCGCGCCTGCACGTAGATATGCCTTCTTTGCGAAGCAGTAACGGTGGCTAAAAACGAAACGCGTTAATCTCCGTGCCATCTTTAGTTTGTCGAGTATGTTTGCGTCAACTTTGGACCATTTGGGCGTCCCTTTTGCAGAGCATGGGCGTCAGTTACTCGACTGAGCAGGTAGACACCCAAACTAGTCTGATCGGAGAAGAGAGTGCGCCTATCGCAATCAGGTGCGTCGCACCGCAGAGACGAATGCGCGTAAATGAATTTAGCTAGGTATTATGGGCGAAAGTTTGGTTAGTACTTGAGCAGGGCCGGAAATACTGTAGAGCCGGTTCTCATACGGCCGGACGTCATAAAGCGAAGCTGATTCCTATACCTATTGGCAAACTACATTACAACGGCTATGGAAATGTACGACAACGTCAGTACATTAACTATCATATGAAATTGTTGTCATCAAGTATGCCTAAAGCACCATGCGCTTCGAGATAGGTTTACGTGATCCCAGATCGACAACTTTCTATTTTATCAGTACACTACATCGCCATCGATTGAAGATCACGGATGATACGTTGGCTGTATGTGTGCCACGTGCATCCTGGTTTGTGCATAAAAATGCAGGTCATGCACTAACGAACTAGACGAGTGTTCGAAACTACACACGAACTCTGCAAAGTTGTGGAGGAGTATATGCAATTCGCAAGCCTGGTTTTTATATTTAGTGTAGTTCTTTCATTGATCAGAAGTAATCCTCACCCAGTGTAAAATATGTTGGTTTACGGCTATATTACGGTTGCAGGTGGAATCTCCTGAGCTGAAGGACATCATAGGACAATGCATAAGGTTAAATCGCGAAGAGCGGCCAACAATTAAAGAGCTCTTGCATATGGACTTTTTCCAGGATGACCTAGGCATCAAGGTAGGGAAATTCTCCAAATTGTAGTTAGTAGAGTGTACGTCAGAGCTATACTTAGGTGTGAAGTTAATAATTTGTGTATATGAACGAAAGCGGCCGTATTTAGTATACTAACAAAAGGAGCAAGGTTACTTTCAGCTGTTAGAGCCCGTATCAGTAAAATAGTGTATATGCTAAATACCTGTTGCCGATGTTTTTTTGACAGGTCGAATTTTGTGACCGCGAAAAATCCCTGGGCTCGACGGACTCGAAGCTCGACATGCGCTTGCGTATTCTCGATCCGAAGAAGCGGAAGGACAAACATAAAGAAAACGAGGCAATTCAGTTTGACTTCGACATGAACATCGATACTGCAGACGAGGTCGCTAAGGCCATGTCTACACTCACTGGTTGGTACCTTACACTGAATGCAAGAAACACAGTATGGCTGGAGTGTGCTTGTTTAACTAGATGCGGATAATACATAGACGCGCATTGTTTTCCAGGGTTTACTACGTAAGAGTACTTCTGCCTGCAGGTCATGGTCAATACATTCTAATTAGGCTTACGTCCTTGAAGGTCAACCTGCGGTAGAACCACACCTCATTTTGGCGTTACCTGGTGGATATATATGCCCTTTATGGCGTAAATATTCAGCCGACTCAATTTTGGGCTACCATTTACTTAGTAAATTACCCTAGCAAGCACGTCATTATAAATGTCGCATTCCCTGACAGCAATTCAACTGGCACTACATTAAGTTAGTATTCCTTAAATCAAACTACCGCTATCGATAGAGCGAAGCAGTTTCTCGGCGACCTCTAGGCCTTAATGCATCACTGCAATACATAGCTACTACGCATATCGTACCGACCAACGCAGACGATTGTTTGTTCTACAAGTGCTCATATTATGCTATAATCTCGTATTTGTTTAATTATGTTAAAGATGATTTGCACGTGTATGATCTAGGATTCAACTTCAACTTAGCTGGGCTTTGATGCTGGATTTTAAGCTTAGATATACATCATGTTACCGCCGTTAATTTCATGCCCACTCATTCGTGGCTACCGTTCTCTGCTGTAATGTTTTCCGGCTTACGCGACATGTTCTAATAAGCATGACATCTCATTACAGTTGAGACTGTTTCAGTGTGTTAACCCTATTTGTGTAATCTCTCCTCTATCAAGTTTTGGTCTAGCAAAAACGTTTACTTGAGCTGAATAGATTGAGGGAACGTACTCAAATGATGATGATCTACCTACTTTAGCGTTTTCCTCTCTGAGTGCCGCGTTCCGTTTAGTTCATACTAGTTTGTTCGGGTACTAATTGTCGTACTTGCGATGTATTATGACAGGTATTATTGGGGAGGAGGATATTCGGCTGGTCTCAATGCTAATTCGCAATCAGGTAGCGTCGATGATTCGCGATCGGCAGCACTTTCAAGCCCGACCGCCAATTCATTCGACTATCCAACCAGTCACAACGAACAACCTTACTTCGACTGGCGTTACGGCGGCAACTGGGGGTGCTTCGCATGAGGTCGAAGGCCACGCCGCAACCCTGACCACGCTCCCGAGTCAACAACAACAAGGAGTCCCCATAGCAGCGCAGGCAGACCTAGCGTCGCAGTCGGCAGCACCAACGATGACCAACGTCCAACAACTGCTGCCGCATCAGGTTGGCATCGTCAAACAGTTCCAAAGCGTAAAACGGATAGAGATTGTCAAATGGGTTTACTGTAAAGCTTAATCGGGAGCATTGGTGTTTGGAACACTTGTCGCCTAATATAGACATTTCGTGTAGGCTCGCTGGTAGTAGAAGGTATTATTATTCACATTCTTTGTATTATCGGTGTAGTAAGCGCTCGATTTACATGCTTTGTTTAACATGTGTGTGTGTGTGTATCTCTGCATGTAGCTACGGTAAACGTTGTATGTTTATTTGAGACAATGACCTAATACGAGATCCCGTCTCAAGAGATAGATGTTTATCATGAGCATTGTAGCTTTCAACGGTTGCTTGAAGATGTTTTGCTTAAACATGATCCCGCGGTGGCACTAATGTGCCCTTTTGCAGATGAAGCCTCATCTAGTCTTACGACACATACTGACCAACTCAATAGCATGTGGGTCAATGAATTGGCAAAACCGCCAGAGGAAATGGTGCCCACTGAACAAAGGAAGCTATCATCGCGGGTAAATGCATGTGTTTATAATGTATGGGCATACAGAATATGCATCTCGTACAGGCTAATACATTTTTATCATGTGCCGTACATATTGTTGATTCAGCACTTCAGTATCACAACAAATGTTACGACAATTTCGAACACATGCCTGTCTAGAAATAGGAATTTGCATATTCTTGTATCTGTTCGTAGCCAACGTTTGTTTAGCACTTTAGCCCGACTAGCGGCCCACGTTTTTGGCACTATACAACGTACACTACTTTACACTCTTTGAATTTTTATTCCTACTTAGAGTGGTGTATTGCGTGTATGGTCGAATGGGACATATACAGCCAAATTCTCCATCTAGTATCTTTGGTATTGCGCATTCATTGTCCTTTTGCCCGATGGCGTCGTGCCTTATCGTTGGTACTTTATAAGCAGCTGCTTACCTGTATCGCCGCTTTCTTTGTGTGCTATACACATCTCTGTAAAACTCCGCCAGGGCCTATACGGATGCTTATCCCAGTGTGTACACCTATGTACACAAATGGACTTATCAGCCAAGTTTAAGTTTGGTTTTTTTACACTATGCTTTCAAAGAGAAAATTCTCCATGCCGCTTTGGCCTGTAGAAATCCTACACTGTATAATTCTGGGAGATAAATAGTTTTCTATACGTACCATTTATTGGCCACGTCGAAATAACTTTATTTCGAGAAGAAACTTTGGCTTCTTTTTCGTGTCATAGAAGCATAGCGCTAAACAACCTTTTTCATCTACATAGTCCCCACGAGCCTTAACAGTATTTAGCTCAGAAGTGATGTTTACGTTAAGACTCGGGTCTGCTACGTACGCATGGTTTAGCTGCAGCTGATATTAAAAGGTAGGGGAAAAAGCATCGTGAATGGAACGTTTATTGGTGGTACCATAAATGGACAGCCCACTGCCTCTTGGGCCTTATGTTGTCACATCCCTGCGGCTGTCGCTGATAACAAGGCCGGGCCATCTTGCCGTGTCAGGCCGCGGGAGAGATCAATGGTCTTCATGGTCTCGGCCAAGAAAAACAGGCTTATTCTAGCACAACTGTTAGTTGACTGTGTATCGCCATGCTCCATGAGCCGCAATACGCGTGTTGTACTTGTTGAATATGGCTCATTATGTCTAATTTCTCCATGATTTTTATGCTCGTCCAATTGTTCTGTCAGTTTCTGATCAGTCACTCAGTTTGAGTTTGTGGTCAAGGCTAACAGCGCGAACGAACTATGGTGAAGAATTTTATAGGTAGCTCACTCGATCATGATAGGACTCCGTTTGAAGTGGCAGATATTTTTTAGTGCTTTCGCCGCCGCTTTTTATTAGAGCGAAATCTGCTATGGGGTTTAATGTATCGCTACTTTTGGTGTTTCGCAAGGTTATACGACGTGCGATGATAATACCGCAGGGTTAGCGTGCTAGCACGATCGCATGTGTTCAACCTTAAAGTCGTCTATTACGAAATCAAATGGAAACAGAGAATGCATATGACATGTTACCTAATCCAAATTCTGGGTAACCGTATAGCAATCCAAGCCGTTTCAATCTATGGTTGCAGCTTTTCATGTGTATTGTCGTTTATGCGGTTTTTTAATTCGCTTACTACTATTATACGTGTAGGTGGATGAGAACAAACTTGTGGAAACTGTATGCGCCCAGGGGATTGCCGCCCCTGTGGTTCACCAACTTCCAATCCGCGAGTGTGTTCCGGTAGCTACCCCACTGAATGAAGTGTCAATGCAGTTAGCTGTGGACCCTAGCGCGCATGCCAACGGGATAATACCGGCCTCCCAACCCATGACCCTTCCAATCGGCTCCGTTATCTCACAACCCTTGCCACCATTGCCAATAGCCGCGCCAGCCCAAGGCGTTGTCCAGGCCCAAAGCATCATGACCCAGCAGACAATTAGTAAAATTCAGCAGAACAGTAACCTCACAGCTCAGGAACAACACGATGAGGTTGGTGTATTTTTTTGGCATTGGTCCGGCCAAGGACACGGTCAAGGAAAAGTATCGCACTTTCATCTGTTTAGCCTAGACACTCAGTATATGTCTTTTGAACACAATGGCTAGAATTTCCTTTCTTTCTTGTATCTATATATCTTGTTTTGCTATGTGTTATGCAAAACTGCTGTTATAGTAAGCTTTGTTTTATGGCCAAACGCCGGCTTGTAGCTATACCGTGTCTTGTCTGTTAACTATATGTCGAGTCTTTTCCCTTTGTTTCGGTGTGTATTTTGATGAACTACCATGCATGGGCTCCGTACTTCTGATGCGTATTACCTCCGCTTCCGATGAATGAGTCCGCCACTCCCTATACACTGTACAAATCAAAATCTAATATTGAACCATTGTCATTCTGCTTGCATCTCGGTTTCTAGGAAGCGTTCATGGCGATGCCCGAACTTCCTGGCGGAGTCCCCGTTCCGACGCCGAATGTCCAACATGCACAGGAGCAAATGGGAACGATGGCCCGTCAACAAAACGTCTTTCTATCGTTGCAACTTCACGATGACTCGTGCATTGATTCGGCCAGCGAAAACTCCGACTTACCCGAGCACGACCGGCCTCGGCGGAAGTCCAAGCGGAAACGCAACCCCGAAACTGGTCACGACGAGGTCGAGGACCGGACACCTTTCCTCAAGGTGATCTCGTTGGAGGGCAATATCGTTGAGGTTCTATTCGATGCACCCAACCTCAAGCTCGTGACATTCAAATTCGACTTCACTGAGTACGACTCGTCGATTGACATCGCTAACAATCTCGTCATCGAGAAGCACCTGGCCGTCGAGCATCTCGACTCGTTTGCGCAACAACTTGACGACATCATTATTCAGCTGAAGGAGAACCCCACCAAGATTCCGATCTCCAAGGAGCAGGAGTTCGAGCCCGATGAGCCGGAAGTGAGCGAGTCAGAGGTAGCCGAAGGGAGCAATCTCGCCTCGCCACAGCGTCGCGACCGTGAGCGGTCCGCCTTGCCGGTGTGCTGCTCTCAGCAGGCATCGCGTCTAGGCTCGCCAGATCGTTCCAAAATCGATTCAGCGGTAGTGACAGCTGATAGCACACGAGACGTTTCAGAGAGTCATGCGACCCCGAACCCGTCGGGCTGCACCCTCGACCGCAGTTCGATCCCCACCTCCGAGCTGGCCAGTTTGGCGGCGACGCCCGCCGTGCCCGCGCAACACGCTACCGCCCCAACGGCGCCTCTCGCGCAGATTCTCAGCGATACTGCGCGCAATCATCTGCAGCTCAAGCTAGCCGAACTGAAGCTCGCTGAGACGAATAACCAGCAGCAGGCTGTACTGCCGCAGGAAGCTGTCGCTGGCGGACAGGAACACCTCAGCGTGGAGCATGTGCTACAGGACACGCCTCCAAACGGGCTAGACGTTCGTGGGGTACCAGCAGGGGCAAGGGATACATTGCAGGCCACAGTCCCCCCAGAGAAGGTTCATCCGGTGACGCCAGCCATTCCCGCCGTTGACAACCAAAGTACAACGGCGAGCGGACAGGGTAGCAAGGCCAAGGAGAAGACCACAGGCATCGAATTGCAGCAGGGCCTCCAGGCAATTTTCCATCCGCAGACCCAGCCGAGTAGTCCGCCGAACGAACCCGTGGCGCCGCTCACTCTGCCACTGAATCAGGTTAGCCAAATTAATCAGGCCGTGAATCAGTTGGCAAGCTCCGGCGGTATTCCCGGCGTTGGCCATCAACTGCCTCCAGCGCCTCTTGAGCCCGGGCCGCCGGCCGACAACGGCCTCCGACAGGCATCCGAAGAAACCCTCGTGGCCGCTCCCGCTGCGGGGGTCTCTGTTGACACGCCCGCGACCGTGCCCGAGCTCAGCCCGGCTCAGGAGGAGCCGAAGAAGGTCTCGCGATTCCAAGTTACGAAGGTTGCTGAGGAGTCGGGCTCAACCGTCGAGCCCGCCCTCTCGACCGTTTCGCTGCTTTCGGAACCGCTTACGGGACCTGCATGCCACGGGCAACAGTTGCAGGCTGTAACTGGTCAGGGGGTTGGAGGAGGCGGAGGTGTCGGACTGGCTGGAGCAGGCACTGGCACCGTTGCCTCCGTTGATGTGCCGGGTAAGATCAGCCGATTTATGGTATCACGGGTCGAGGACAATCAGCTGATCGACTCGGCACTCGACAAAACGTCGGTCTACACGACGGAGAACTCAGTTAACTGCCAACAACATTCGCTATACTCGCTGGTGGACCACTGCGAGGCGTTGCCCTCAGCCGAACAGAATCCGGCTCTTAGTCCTGCGCAACGCCTGGCATACCTCTTCAGCCGACAACGCCGCGAGCAGGAGACGCTACAGCAGCGGCATAAGCAGGAATTGGCCGAACTCGTGGCCGCGCTCAATCCCGACTTGGCCACACTATCGGCGCTTACAGTCGCCGCAACTACGGCCCTCGGCGGCCTGAAGCGCAGCCTATCAACGCCCAATTTGACAGTACGCTCGCAGACCGATCTGCTCGTCTACGGCCACGAGCATTGTCACGAACGTGGCCTTAATGGCCATTTTGATGTCACCCTGCAGACAGTCGAAGACTCGTTGCAACGCAGGCAGCTAGCACACACCAATGACGAATGACATTGGGAATTCAGCTGCGCTTGTATATAGTTAATAATTTCAACTGCATCCGCATCTACTAGTGATGAATACAATAATCGCTATACAAGTGATGATGATAGAAGAAAGTGAGCTAGCAAAAGAAAGCAAGAGGGGGAAACTCAATAACTGCCGATGGCTGCAGGACCAGTCTAGTGATTAACGTCAAATGGATAAGGCACACGAAGGGAAAACGGAAATGTGAGAAGATACAAGAAAGACAAAAAAAATTTCAAAGGGAAAAGTACCGCGCTCGGACGCTGCACCATGCCGCAATGCATAAGAAATTGAAGGGAAAAATAGGGCAACTAGGGTTTACTGAATATACAGGAGCCCTGACATCACTAGACGCCGTATGGCACTTGGGGGTGTTTATATTGCATTACGCGGAGCGCATGAGTCGACGAATATAATTCGTATAGGAAGGACTAAAAAAGACTATGTGGATAAGTGAATATTCAAGTATATAAAAAATGCGAAGTTTCTACCAAGGCAAAATTAGTGTAAGAAAGATGTCAAACACCAAGTTGATAACAGAAAATGAATACATATACATAAAGGCATATAGACGAACGCAATTATACCCACAGGACACAGCGACCGAGAGCGTTATAGCAGAATCGCGGGCTCTGTTCATTCGTTGGACGTCGTAATCCGCTCCCGATGGCTGATTCATATTGTATTTATTAGGCAACGCCGAGCTTTAACAGAAAATGGAACAATTGGGTGAAATGGCCCAAAATGTTAAGTATAACTGCTCCGTTGCCAGAGTGTTGAATATTTGAGATTAAACGTTTTCTACGACGAAAAACAGGTTAACCAGTAAAGAGCAAATAAAGATTGAAACTCTCCTTTAAGTGATGAATTTTAAATCAAAAACAACTTAAACCTCAGACGTATGTCATCGGGTTCGGATATACACATATGTTGTATCTGCTATAATAAAATACATATATTTATATATATATATATATATATATATATATATGCATAGGGCAACCGCTTCGTTAAGCCAAATATTTTCACACAGCATAATGCAACAACATGAAAAGCGAAAAAGAGTTTTCAAAAGAAATAAACACTAGTAAGGAGAAGAAGTTGAGTCGAACAGAAAAAAGTGGGGAGGTCAGTGAAGTGCTTTTGAACGACGTCTTCTTCTACCCCTGAGGTCATGTGAGAACACTAAATGCTGGGTATCAGGCAAAAAAAAATGGGTTGGGCCCTGCCAACTTCCACCGGACGACGGGTGATAGTTTTATAATTCAGATAGGAAGGGGGAGAAAAAGCAACATCGAAAAGGAGAGAAAGAGGGAGAAGGGTAGTGTTCGTGTGCTATATAAAGCACAAAAAGTAATGTGCCGCAAGGATGACGCAGAATGTGAGAAAGATAGAGAGACAGGAAAAAGCCAGGCACATTTTGCTGATGTAGACGCTAACTCTGCTGGTCAGAATCTGACTGATAACGCACGAAATGGAAGGTATGTGAGATTTTGCCATCCCTGCTGCGTAAAACAGAATCAATTGGCAAGCCAGCCCTTAGTCGTGAACACCATAAGCTAAGTGTAAGTTACTGCGAGAAAATAAGAAGGAATGCGCTGAAGTTAGAGAACGGGGGCTAACACAGCGAGAGGGAGAGAGAAATTCATAGCTGCGCCGTCGTCCACTATAAAGCACCCACAAAAGATACACTTAGCTCTAATAGTAATAACTATCACGGCATTAGTAGTGAAGTTACGGGAAAGCATCAAACGCAGTTAAGTGAAGGGCAGTATTTACTAATCATTTGGCAGTGGTTCCAATGAATGTATTAGTCTCACTTCAATCTTGACCTCTAGTGTTTTTCAAAGTGTGTCATTTTTGATATTGTTCCTCACATAATAACTCATCGAGTATGTCATGGACATATAGCAACGTAAATACCATGTGTTTATTTGATCTATGCGTTTGGTTGTAGGTGACAGAGAAAGTGCATGCAAAAACTAAATACACCTGCAGGCTAATTTGCCGGCCATGAAGTGTCAATTCAACTGCCAATCAACACATGTGCTTGTGTGCAAGACAAAAGGAAACATTTGACAATATGGGGTAAATTATTTCTAGATGAACGCATTGAATAAGGCCACCGTGTTTTACCAAGTCTATGTCTGTAAAATAGAGACACGAAACTGACATAAAAACGGTCAAGGGCAACGGTTCAAATTGTGGCATTTATGTTCTGGCAAAGGACTTCTAGTAAACAGGGGGTGCTGCAGAGACGGCAAAGTACTGACCAGTCATAAACAATGACATTGAACTATCGGTAGTTCTGAGAAAAATTGAGCACTTGGTAATCGTTAGTAGTTGCCAATGTTTAAGCCTACACTAAGTCAGTGATAGCAAATGGACGATCCGCGTTAAACATGTTTATCGCGTACATGTATACATTCAATAGTTACACCAGACATTGCCACTTGTTTGTTTATGACTGCTTTTCTATCCTGACCAACATGGCACTACACCACTAGAGGTCTCCCCTATTAGTGCAACAATTTTTTAATCACGAAAGTAAAGCTAATAATAATCATAGTGATTATTAACGTTACTTGGTGTGAAATAACGAGTAATTCCCTTTTCTTGTCACACGCTCCACATTTATATTCGGCTTCAAAAGACGCTGTAGATGAACGACGAAATCATTTGATATAAACAAAACGGCTAAAAGCTTAATTTCAATAATTGGCTGCCAAACGGCTACGCATAGCAATGACACAGAACTGCCAGGAAGCCTCATTGAAACTGGATGCAATGTTACAATGAGGTTTTGCGTTGAATACCAAATGAAAGAAATGAGATTATGACTTGTAAAAGAATCGCTAAATTTTTATTCACTACGGCGTCGGTTAGTGCCTTGCGACACAGATACAATGTGAGCTGGCGATGCAGACTCGACGTCAACTACAGAGCAACAAAAACTTAATTAGTTTTTCGATTATTGTGGCTAGGCAAAGTGCGAACACTATGCCGCAGGTAATCTTCGCTTATGACGCTTCTGTCCAAATCTGGCTCCGAATGTCGTATCCCTTATGTGCACTCTGTATGTATTGCTATAGCTACATGAACCTCAGGTTACTGTATTTTTTGGGCAGATATATTCGAAGCTATGGAAGGTGCCAGAGCGGCGAATAGGTTTTTAATTCGTGTTCATAAACTCCGGAGTAGAACAAGCTATTTTATATAATATCGTTTCATTCCACTTTAGCTGTATTACTTATTACTATTCAGTGTGTCCAATACGAAACGATAGCTTCTCATTGGATAGGCAGGTTTGCTGTTAAGACACATGCTATGAAAGTCAGACGAAGAATTTTTTCAAAGATGCTCGACCAAACTACAATTATCAGGTAGTTTTGCTCAGCAACTTTACAGTTGCATATAAATATGCTATCAAAACGCTAATGGCCGAGCTCTAGCCTAGCTGACAAAGCTGCTGTGCAAACGCATCTACGTTTAGCTATCATAGAACAGCAATAACGATTGAGCACACGTGTAACGATTCAAGTGGGGAAATAATAAAATCTCAAATGTATTCGTGCCTTCTCAGATCAAAATCACTTAGCATTGCGGTGCGTGTAGAAAATTTCGCTTTATTACCTAATACTATCTCTTGCCCTGGCGTCACCTTATCCGCCGTTATTGCTCGATTAGTATTAACGCTTATAATAATAGTGATAGGACAGCCATCAAAATGGACATGACTAGAATTTTTTCTTGAGCTGTAATGGTGGTGGCAGTAACCGTCGCATAAGGGCAAAACGAGACTGAAGCATATTAAGTATACAATAGAATGTTAATGTGAGTTTCGTTAGGATCATTGATTTAAGCACAATCAAGATATCCACACTATTCGTTTCGTTAATTGTCGCTGTTACTATTGCAAGTTTTTCGAGTAAATCGCAGACTCCGCCTTTCTCGATGAGGACGCGGGAGGCTGAGTTGGGCCACTATTGAATAGACAGATAATTGAACAGTGTCATCGTTCCTATGCGGTAACTGCGCATAACGGCAGTTATGTTCTGGTATGAGAAAATTATGAACGGACAAAACACGAACTGTTGACGCACGCGTGACGGCGGCCATGTTTGACATTTTGAAGGTAGCGTAGGAGGTGTCAAAAACACAGCCTTCGGGCAGTATTCAGCCCTCTGGTGGGAAGTTTTTTGTGTTTTGTTGGCACCCCTGATTAAAGACTGTGCCGCCCAAGAGTCTGAGCTAACAATATATATATATATATATATATATATACTGTTAGCCAAACTGGAGTCGGTCGTAAAATTGAAATCAGCCGACCGTAATTGAGTGAGAAGATTGATCGGTAATAAAGAATGGCGGTAGATAAAATATTATATAAATATATATTATTAATTCTAGAAATAACAAGGAAGAAAACAACCACGATGGGGTGGTACCGAAAATGCTAGTAATAATTATCATTATACAGATAATATTGAGATCATACCTTATAAGATGAAAGATGACGATTCCAAAATCAAATGAGGCTTTGACAAAACAATAAGAGCAGACTGTAACAGACAGAAGCAGATTTAGCAAAGACAACAACCTTATTTAACTATTAATTCTATAGTAAGAATAATAATAACTATTATGAATAAAATACGATACTGATATAGTAATGGCGTCAATGAGAAAGGAAGGTAATTATATTGATTACGATCTTATGATGGTAATTCCGATGAAAGTGAAGCGGATATGATAATAACGATGAGAAGAAAGAAGCGAAAGAAAACGAGGTCAACGTCTTGATAAAAGTTAAATAAGTATAGGGAGACACATACCAAGCAGACCTAGGATGAAGAATAAAATGCTTTGTCAGTCGACGACTATATGCAAACAACGTCTTTATTTAATATAAATAGTTATTTTTTTATGTTATACCTTTGCTTGTTTATTTGCGAATATTCATAATTTATTCGAACTTTTAAATTGAAGATGCAATAAAAACTGGCATATTAATTTCAGGGTCTTGGGTTTGACTTCCAAATGAGGCACAATATTTGTTCAAGTTAATTGATTCATTAATATCATGGTAGATAAGTATGGCCAACGTTAATGGTAGTTACACTTCCCTTCCGTGGATATTCAAATCTATCCTGCAGTGCTGTAAGCAACTAGAATTTTATGTGATATTGACACAGGCAGGCTTTAACCTTATCATAAAAAGACTAGAAGAAAGTGAACTCGTCAATGTGAGGCCTAGTAGGAAGCATTGGCACATATACCCAATTAAAGAGTAAAGGAACATTTAAAATTTGTATTGGTTCATTACTTCTCATTACAAGACGGAGTTCTGAGTATACGCCATATTAACTCTCACTAGAAATAGACGTAAATATATGCTTTTTGAAATCATTGGACAATGCTATTTTTTGCTTATGATGCATTCCGAGAAGTGTATAATATTTGCATTGAAGGAAAGCAAAGGACGGGCTGTCTTTTATTAGGGAATAGATACTTTTAGGAAAGTTCCTTTCAAAATATTTTGTTTGACACCCTTGTGCATACATAATCGTACTGAGGTCAGTCCCTGTGATGATAACTGGGATAAGTGCGAATATTATATTCGGTTTGGGGTTAATAGCCCGGTGAAATCTCTGAGTGAATTAAAAGCGTCCAAAAATAGAACGATTTAGAATTTCATCCTGTACTCAGTTTTACACGAAGGTTTGTCGTAAAAAATAACAAGGTTATTCAATATGTTATACATAAATGATAAATTATTCTTTGATATAAAAAAAGTACTAAGGGCACAAGAATCCAATTCAAGATAGTTATGACCAAATATTTTTACCGTCTCGTAGGCACACTAGAGGCACTTCTAAACTCAAAACTCAAAGGTTTCTAGAAAATTAGATCTTCAGATTCGCTCTCTCAACTGCTCTGGTGACCTGCTATATAACAGTGTCTATGACAGTCGAAATATAAATTAGATGTCATTTGTTTTAGTCGGCACTGATTAATTGTGATGTGCACTATCTCACACTCCTCCGTCCAGGAGTAGGTTTTTTTAGGCTTTTAAAGCTTTGTGCGAGCATAGTAGTCCTTTTGTAAATCAATCTAACTATGCTAAGCTGTATGTCGATAGTTAAGCTAAGCTGAATGTATTCAGAACTTTTTCATTCCTGTAGCTTTTTCTCACCACAAGGTAGATTTTAGAGGGTACGAGCTATTTACAGAAACAGACTATAGTTTGAACGAGTCGTTCCAAGGTCATTGAACACAAGTTTTCCTTCATCAAGGTTGATTTCTATGAGAATACAAGGCAATACTATTTACATATTTTAATTACAATTGAATTACAAGCAGAATTTTAAGAAAAACTCTGCTTGGTTTCCTCAATGGAACCACCTGCTATGATCCTTTTCGACTAGTTAGTTCAACCGGCAGAAGATCATGAGCACGTCGCATCGAGTACGGGATCCAACTGCATGCATATATGTTGCGTGCTTTACTTTAACGGAGATCCGTCAGTACGTATTTATAATCTCTTCAAAGTTTTTAGATAATAATTACAGTGAGGAGTTCAAGATACAAACCCAATCTTAATAAAATAGGAGAGGCAAAACTCTGCGTTACTGAAAGCGAATCCTTTGCCAAAATTGCCGCAATTTCAATCTGAGTTTACATTTGGACTTTCTGTTATTAAGTTTAACGTATGGCTTTTGATGAAAGTATCCCAGCACGTCGATTAGCCATAGTGCTTACAGAGCAGCTAATGAAGTTCATAGTACACACTTCAGTTTCAGCGTTAGTAATCGCATCCGCGGCTTCTCACCTTGAAAAACCGATGATGCACGGTTGTCGCTTACGTGATTATCGTATGCATATACCCCAAAAGACAGGCCCTCCCCCGATCTGAAATCCATAAACTCGATTGTACTTCCGCTCTGCTGACCATTTTTCTTCACATACTAGCTTTTTTGATGGTTCAGCCTTGAAGTCTAAGCGTACTTGTTCTTAGGAGGCTCAGCCCCTTTCTACGTATCCCCCATTTATAATTGGGGTATTGTTTCCATTAGTACTTTGGTAGAGCTTGATTTGCTAAGAATGCTTTAAAAATGAATTTTGTAGAATTATATATTTCTAGTATCAAAAAACTTTGAATAACGAGGTGGTGCGTACACACACGCACAATACGACCGGAACGGTCAGACCAGCAAAATCGAGACTGATGTCAAGTAAAAATCGGGTATGTTTGTCACAATGTGGACGAGGAGAACGTCTCATAGGATCTGGACGTACTGCAATGCCTTTCAAAACCCGACATCGGGATAACAAGGCCCAGAACGGAACGGGAATTAACAACGATACGGACTCGAGCATTGTATCGCTCACCTCATCGACTAATTCCGCGCGCGATGACGGCAACAAAACAAAAACAGAGATCAACAGAGATCTTTTGAAGGAGAGCAATTCGATGCTTAGCACCGATTTGTATCCTACACGGGATACAGAGGCGGAAAAGGTACGATTCACGGTTCTCGACATAACTGAAGGGGCAATTTTAGGATTCCATGTGTGAAACCATGGGTCTATCGAAGGATTTATCAGACCGTCCTACCAAAATATTTAAGCAGAACAACAAGCCATTAAGCAGAACAACTCCACGCTGTCCTAGGCATGTTGTAGAGGCAGAACAAGGAGAGTGATCCTTGAACCTTGTAACTTTATCTAAGTTCCCGACCTAAACGATGCTCCATAAGCGGGTCGAAACCTTCGCTCTAGTTTTTTTTATCGCGGGCTGTTTTCCTTAGTATGTCTTACTGCCGTGACCTACGGCTAAAACGAAAATGCTTGCCCTATAAATTTCAGTATGAGCACCCACTCATGTTTTTGGTTGTGATATGTAGTTCTGGTTTTAAAGCTTTATCGATACGCAGCTCAATACAGAACAATAAAACAACATTGCCTTTCAATGTTTTGACAACCGAGTTGGCAAAACATTGAAAGGCTAAGGGCTCAGGGTTCGGTCATTACACTTGAGGTTTGGTAAATTCTAGAAATTTTTTCTTATCCATATCCGTCCAGCTTGCGAAACACGTATTTACACTGAATATGGCAGCGTAGAGATAGTTAGTACTTGTCTTCATATTTTCTAGGTTTCTTACCCCGTGCTTGAGTTGAATAGGCTTTAGTTCTGGCAAACACTAGATTGTAATAAAGTGGGAAAAATCTGCGTGAGGAATTTAAAATCAAAGTCGTGGCTGCTAAAAACTTGTTTAAGAGCCTAGTACGAGAATTTACTAGTGCATTGATGTAGATTTTTTCAAGCACGTAGAGCATGTTTTTTCAAGCATATGTGGTGGCTCTAATAGATACCATTTTTTTTATCTAGCAGGAGACTATACTGATCATCTTACTCAGAGTGCATTAAATCTTGGTACCTTAGGAAAGGAATAAGCCATTTATCACTTTTAGAAGTTAAATCTGGCTTCCTTCGGTCCGACTAATTTTAGGTACTTCTCGCCGAGCTTAAAAATGCCAGAACTCCTCGCGAAGATCAGAGTACGGATGATTTTGCGATGAAGCCAATAATTGTTACCGAGTCAAATTTCATAGCGTACAGTAAGGGTAACAAAGGTCGTCTAAAGGTACGGACGAAGTCTCGCCTAAAGGATGACAGGGCTCCAAGGGCGTCGAGGGAACGTTTACCTAATCCGCCAAAACCAATGAAACAATCAAAAATTAAGTCAAGAGGCGGCGCTAGCAGACAAAGTAGGGGAAGTAAAAGTGATCCACATGCTCTTGCGGGTGCAACCGTAAAAAACCTGCCTGAAGCTAGCCCCGTACAACGGTCAGGCTGGAACTCGACTAGTTGTAAGCGCAAACATTCACCATTAGCAAAGAGCGAAGGAGCTAGGTCTACTGACCCAAAAGAAGTGATTGAAGCGAAACCCATTCTTCGATCGAAACAACAATGTAAGAAACCAACCGCGAAAGATATTGAAGCCAGTGAAAGAAGAAAAGAAAAAGTCACGCAAGTCCCGGAACAGAATTCTCCATCAAAAGGCGCTCGATCCAAGGACTCCCCATCAAAAGGTGCCCTATCGAAAGACCCTTCATCAAAGGACGCCCGATATAAGGATTCTCCATTAAAAAATGCCTATGCCAAAGACCCTCCGTCAAAAGACTACCTCTCGAAGGGATCTCCATCGAAAATTGCCCGATCCAACGGCCCTCTATCGAAACGTGAACAATCTAAAGGCTCTCGATTAAAAGACACGCGATCCAAGGGTCCTCCGTCAAAAGGCGCTTCATCCAAGAACCCTGTATCAAAAAGCATTCTATCCAGGGACTCTCCATTAAACGGCGTCCGATCCACGGCCTCAACAAGGGGTGCTCCGGATAAGAAATCTCAAGAATACAATGTTAACAGAAAACCGGCAGCATCAGGATCTGACTTGAAAAGTAAGGCACTCATAACTAATCTGAAAACAAATATTTCTATTAGATCGGATTCAGCCTCGTTGCTTCCACAGAAATACTCAAATGCTCAGTTCTCTATATGTAAGAAATGCGGGAAAATGAAAGGTCTATCTTCTGATAGACAAGAGGCTGAGAACGAGCGTAATAAACGAGACAAACGAAAAGAGTTAATTAGTAAAAATATCAAAAGAATCAGGGTCAATATGAAACGGGCTGATATATTGCGTAACGCATCGAAAATTGCATATTGTAAAAGCCAATCCAGCTTCTCGATCTCCTCAAGGATAGATTTCTCCGAATAATTTGTGGACTAATCACTCAATCAATGATCATACACGTATGGAGAGGTGTGTATATATAATATATATATATATATATCCGTTTCGGCATAGCGCGTATCCGTTAGTTTCCGAAGTCACCTTACAAAGTATGTAATCAATAAAATGGCCAATTATGGTATCCGTTAGTGGGCTGTCAAAGTCATGAAATAAAGATGAAGCCACACATTTTAAAACACTATAACAAATTTGGTAAGTTATTTATTTGGCCGGGCTAATAACAGCATTTGTTTTTCTTTTAGAACGTTAGGCGAAGGAGTAATCCCGTGTGGAAAAGCACCGCCAAAGATCAGTTCTGGCTTGATGCGAGTCTGTGTAAATTGGTCACGACGAATCTAAATAAAGTAGGTGATTATGTAAATTTGGCAGATTTCAAGTACATGAGTGTCTTCAGTGAGTCGAATAGGCCTGCAGTTTTTCGAAATAATATGCTACGACGAATACGTCAGAAAAGCCATACAAAAGCCCCGTTTCAAGAAACGAGGTCTCGTGTTCGCGCAACGAACGACTGGCGTAACGAAGCTGATGTATCAGTGCAAACAGTAGCATGACCACCTTAAACTATTGATCTGGTTTGGATAGAAAGCCGCACTAATATTTTTTAGATTGTACCGGCAGCTTGAAAATTAAAGGTAGCAGGTTGATTTAGAAGCTTCGGAACTGATTTTTTTACTAGCAATTTATACACTACCTACAGAACTGATAAAAGTTATTTGTAGAGTGCCGTAGGCTCCTCAGCCTCGGAAGTACATTGAAATCCTCTGACGAACCTCAGGAAAAGCCTTGAAAGCACTATAACCTTCACTCGTATCGTGTACAGTAAGCCAACTAAGTTTCAACGTCCTTTTCGAGAACCACCGCATGTCACGACTATCCCGTCTTCTAACAAACAAGAGCAGATTCGGCTGGTCACCTGTGTGACTAACAATGTGCTTACACAGCCATGATAACAACCGGGTAGTAATCAGGTGATAAAGGGTGCACCAGAAAACCGAAAAAACGTCAACAAAGACCCTCGCAGTTCGTAATCACTACGTGCTCAATATAAATGCGGACGCTCGCAAACAACCTTGTCCACGATGCGGCGATAGCTAATCCAGGAGTAGGCAGAAACGTAGCTCTCGCAGAAAGATTTTGACAACAGATTGATGCTCAAGTCCTCCATCACCGTCAAAAGAAGCGCAAAATGCTTTCGAGGCAATATCAAGTAATACATCTGTGCCAAGAATAAATATCCTTCAGTTTCCGTGCTCGAGCTAGTGAAGTTGCGTGAAGGGCGAAACCTCAAGACTACCATAATCAAGCATTATCAAGGAGTAATTGATAATTGATTCCATCAGTGCAGTGCACGATGATTTCAATGTAAACTGCAAGGACACCCGGAGATGGCTAATCCTCGATAGGTAAGAAGATAGCGACATTTGCATTACCTTCATTTCATTTGTGTCTAAATACAAAGCCTTAAGTTAGAGCACCAATATACTTTCCGACTGAATTTTGCATTCCTTAGTTCCAGGAGCGCGTAGTACAGAACTCGGCGAAGCAAAGGCATGTTTTTCTTTACAGTTGTCGCATTTGGCATCGTTTCTGCATTTGTTAGTTAGATACCTGGTTTCACTGCATCTTCTACAAGCCACGCCACTCCGGCACAAGGAGCTATCTGTTCCAGATTTTCCCATTTATGAGACATGGGCGCCCGCGAACATCATTACTTTGTGAAGCAATAGGAGTTCTAGAGAACTGCAACAGCTTCCACACGCCTTCTAACGGATTATCTTTGAATGGTGCTAACTCTGACCTCCGCCAGTGCATGGTAGATCTCATTCTTGGAGAAACCTGTATCGACATGCGCAAGCTACGTTGACAGAGCTCACCCACACAAAGCTGATCAAGCCTCGATTCAGGTTTAATACCAGTGAAAAGATTCATGAGTATCAAAGATGAGCTGAATGCTTGACATGCAGTGCAATCACAAATTGGCAATAAGTTATTGCCATAGAAATAAATGATTAATGGGAACAATGACTGCAGAGAAATTGAAAAATAAGAAAGGTCAACTGTTTCAGCACACAATATGACGCTACCGCATCGGTTCGCACAAACAAGGGCGTCTAGCCTTCTATTCACATGACAATCCAAGGAGAAAGCGCAAATTGTGTATAACAATTACTTTATTTCATCAAAATTTCTTATTACCATTAGGTTTCACCATTATCGAATGTATGCGTGGATAGGGCTCTTTTTGTTCTTTTGCGATCTCTCCTTGTTATGAGTCGTCAATGAGTTATGAGTTATGTCAATATATCTGTGCTTTGCGTGTGTATGCGTGTGTTTTTAAAATACGTACTCTCTACCCTGAATGTATATACAATCAGCCTTACATAATTTTTCTTATTTGGTTAAAGTAGGGATTACTAGCTGTTTTAAAGTAGGAATATATCCTACGGTTGCCATACCGCCAAGTGCAAACAACCTAGCCTCGTGTACTGACGCAGGTTAAATTTTCCCGCCAGCTGCTGCGATGGCTCCTTCATTTGATAGCATCTGAATCTCTTGAAATCGCTGCATAATCCTTTGGTTCATTTTGAGGTACTTGTCCATGCACCAAGACGAGCATTTATCCTCTTTGTCCCGAACCGTTCGCACTGTAACGAAAACATGGAACATTGACAACTAACTGCATAAGTAAACGTAAGTGCGTTGGGGAAATTGTAATATCCATAGTTCATATACAACTTTCGCATAAGGTGACTCATATGATAAGAGGCGTATAAAGCACTCATCGTGACAATTTTTAACTGAGAGTTTTCGCAAAGAATGAAAAGTGATAAGTCTGAATTATACGTCTAATAAAAGCGTAGAAAAATAACTAGAATTAAGCTTTTCCTTAGTCATACCAATGCAAGAAAGAACGTTTGGGCCATAGCTCTTCTTTCCAATAAATTAATAGGCGCGTACAATTTATTGAGTTTGGGGATATGTTGTATTGGACAGCAAGTGCGACTAGCGCAAGTATTTTAAAGTGTTGAGAAAAAATCTATACACTGCGGAGCAGTAACTTGCAAAGGCAATAAAAATTCGCAAATTCGCTCAGAATATGTCAAATTTGTTTTTTTCTATAAAGCTATAAGACAGCTCAGTCACCAACTAATCGGTTATCACCCTTACCATTTTTCCAGCTTGTATTGGTCGGTCGAGTTGAAACAGTCGCTACCGAATGCACTTATAGTTACTGCTATTCTGTTTAATTCATGCGTCACATAACCAGAACAAGTATTTTGTTGTGCCCATTGAATTTAAATGATCTACGCCTCGTAGCGAGAGATCGCGTGATAATTTATAAAACTAGTAATCGATTTAGTAATTGAGTTCAATTGGTGAATTTTCTAAGTCATCCTTACGCGTATGTCATTTCTACGTTCACCAATAATTATTGATTTTCTTAACAATTTATGTTCTGAACTGGGAGTAACAATGTAAATAGGTGAAGACTTGCACACTCGATTCGCGAACTGTATTTAATGCGTTCCCTATGTTTTTGATCGTTTTCGGCAAATTCAAACCAGTGTACTGATATCGCGTGGAAATACTTTCTCACGAGAGAATTGATATTATTCTGGCACATTTTATAGATAATCATCACAGCATCGATACATAACTCACGAGGTACGTTCATCAATTATGAAGTAGCAGATCGACAAGTGTGTAGTTACGCTAAAACGAAAGAAAATCAAATTTGGCGCCGCACGGCCTTGTTTGTTTATAGCGGTTTGAATGGATCCATAGAATGAATACTTATGTTCGAATCGGCCCTTTACGTTCCAACTCCTCGGCTACCGGACGATTGCGATGTATCAGTCAGATACGTTCTGAGCATATGGTATGTGAACCAGGAACAACGTTTGCATATTGACCTATTGGATTGACGCATCACAAGCTTCGCATTTCAAAGAGCCGTCCTTGCTTACCGGTAAAATCATGCACGCAGTCGTTGAAACATATTTCTGTGAGCTTATTATAATTCACGAGGAAGTCCTTAAACTGCTGGATCTGATCTTCGCCTGTTGCTGGGTTTGGGGCTGCCATCGTAAAATAGAGAACAATTTTGACTTAATCGCGACTTTTTGGAATCTCTATTGAACAATAGCTTTAACCGCACAGCGTTCACCGCTTTGCAGCTACCACGACGGCAATGTGTTGTCGTTGATGGTATGGTTTGATCGCGCAGCGGTAATCGCCAACGCACCGGGTAAATTACATCCCTGGCGAGAGCCGCAATAAAGGCGCGCTAAATTCAGTTCTTGAAAAGCACTTAACATGAATTTTGAATTAACCTATTCATACTCGAGTAGGTCGAGCACAGGCATCTGCTGACCAAGAAGCCACATCAATTAGTATACATTTTGGTCAATATGAAAACGCTGACTCGGCACGATACTTGCCGTATCACTAGGGTTTCCTCGGTATACAATGTATGATTGGAACTTAAAGCGCACCAGCAAACATCGGCTTTAGTCGTATGAGCAAAAAATACTTGTATCGTTATATACAATTTCTAACAACTGAGTTCGTTAAATTGTTAAAACGCCCCGTAATTCATAAAAATATTTGAGGCGTTTTAACATCCGTAAGAATACTTAAATCTCTACTGCTGAACCGCATATTTCGGAGATTAAATTTAAGCTCAATTAGGTTATTGGTACAGATGTATTACTGCCTGAGCAACTTGTGTTGTCTCAAGGACATATGAAGAATTTTTAACAAGGTTCAAGGTAGGCTAACCTGTAATTTAAAACAGCCACGCATCATTGATTTAATACTGGTTTATCAGAAATTACTATCTTTTTTTAATGTTAGTGTCAATTTAGGTGATTATCATCGTCGTGAACACCGGAAGTCGTACAAAATGTCATTCTCCGACGTGGTTGTCATTGCGCACGCTGGAGTTGGACGTCGTAGCACACATTCTATTCGAGCCGTATGTAAACTTTGCGAGAAGGCAGCTCACAGGGGCCGTCAAGTAGCGTACTCTACGAGAGATCCTACAGTAGCGGTTGTCGAAGCCGTTCGCACTCTTGAGGAGAGCCCGTTGACAAATGCCGGAATAGGTGTGTGCTTATTCTTATAGCAAGCTTTGTGTAATATTTCTTGTGTTGTTATTTTCTGATAATCATAATAATAAAGCTAGTATTTACGCGCGAGTTTGTATTTCTGGCCACTGTTAAAGTATTTGAGTCTAGTTTTCAATACCTAGGAGTCTGTCAAAATACAATTTGATTTTTACTTAACATCACTTATGATTAATCGTGGTAAGCGCCTGAAAACGTTAAAAGATGCAGACTGCAGGCACATTTAATTACCCGCTGGTATGATTTAAAACGCCCTTACAAGTGAAATAAAAAACAAACGATGTCCGTTTCATAAGCTCTGCGTGGAATTCTCTTCGTAAAGCCAACTTCGTTAGACTTTGTGGTTCTCAGTGGTACAACTACAAGCGGAATGGTTTCCTAAATCGGGAGTTAAATGCTGGTTTAAACATCATTGACGTTTACGTAACTTTGTGAGGTTCCAATGTGAATCGTGAATGCACCGTGGAGTGCGATGCGAGCCTTATCGAAGGCTGGTCGCAAAGAGGCGGATCAGTCGGAGCTGTCCCTTCGGTTCCACACGCGATCTTAATTGCGCACAAGATGGTACTGGCACGCCATGGTCCTGCTTGCCTTGTAGGTCCTGGAGCCCTTGACTGGTTTCGTGAGAACGGTGGAAGGATGCCTGAAGTGGAAGTTATCACAAACAACCAGCGCAAGGTAGTGGAGTTCATTCCTTCCAACCAAAACTTAGATCCTACCTTTCGAATTTTGATGCTTTATGAGATCATGAATAAACTAGCGTATTATCACAGATTTTATTTACTCAATTAAAAAGAAAACAAGTTGGATTAGCCTAGCCCTAGTATTTCTACTTTATGTTAACGGTTTTCTTTTGTGTCTATCAAACAATTACTTCCATATCAATTGTCGAAAACTCGGTAGAGAGTCGTTGCAAATACATTCTTTTTCCTGCTATCACTTTCGCATTCAAGGGAAGGTCTATCTGCGTCTGAAAATAAGTGAAATTGTTGCTTTTCTGGTTCGCTCGTGATGGTAGATGTTTGCGAAGTATCGTACTGCTGGCGCTGTATTGTCTGTTGAAGAACCAGTTCTCTCGAACGCTTCTGCCGGCTGTCAGACTGCAAGAAGCGATGAAGACGATTTGCGATTTGACACAGTGGGTGCAGTTGCGCTTGTCGGCAGTCGCATTACGGCTGGTGTCTCAAGCGGTGGAACTTTCCTTAAACCACCTGGAAGGGTTGGACAGGCGGGTGTCTACGGGGCGGGTTGTTGGGCTGATCACACAGCTGGGGTGTCTACGTCAGGTAAATCATACATATATGATGAATAGCACAAACATTTTCACTAAACACGAGCTAGTCATAGTTAGAGATAATGAAGCATGACGAAAGTGAGGGTATGTTAGTTTGCACATCATGTGTCTTCGAAGGAAATAACTAACACATTTAATTCACATATATGTTGGTTGTTAAGGTAGATGACATACACCATATATGGCATACTATATATATATGTTATATTAAATTATACAGAATATACTATATATATAGAACACAATAGTAATAGCGATAGTTCTTAATTCAATTAGAGCAAATTTTGTTTATAGTGTTTCTTCTATAAGTGTATCATTATGTCTAGATTTCGTAACATTCATGGTTCTGGAATCTGGAGAGCCTGTTCCCAGTGGTCTCATGTTCGGTTCTCACGGCTAACTCTTTATTTATCTCTTTAACAAGGCTTTATTGCCGAAAGCCGATCAGAACATATAACCAGGTTTAACTATACAGCACTTCAAATGTCTGTAATGACAGATGACATTTATCATTCTCCGTGACTATTCTGTGATTGCCATGAACAGAAATGTTTGCATCACTTTAATTGCCTTATGACACGTTACATGTACAAATGATTTTTCTTATCAAACCGCTGCCATTTGAGATGATTATAAAGTCTGGCTCACTATTTGTATAACTAGGATTAAAACAAAGTATCCCAAGGTAACTCGGTTTTATAAGTCCTTTGAACTATCGAAAGTCAGCTGGCTGTAATTGTTATAAATCGCATTTGTATTTACATTGAAGTAATCAGATTTTAGTTAATTTAGGTACATGCTCAATCATTTTAACACCAACGGCATCGAACAACTGCCCTGTCACTAGGAGCACAGGATATCCTATTAGAATATGGAAAACTTATTTTCTGAATAAATCGGCTTTGTAGAAAGCATGGAGTGCAAAGTAGTGAAACGTAAATCTTCTTCAGGTTTTTAGAAAAATTGTCGTTAAGGCCGTTGTACGTTTATGTTAATCACTTAATCTCAACAGCATCTGTCTCGTCCAAAAATTGGCGTATTTAACTTAAAAGGAATTTAAAAGATATCCATTTCAGTACAACTTAAGAACTGGGTAGATGTCGTAGTGAGTGGATGAGGGCAGATTTTCTCAAAGGCCGTTCAACCTTCGTACTTATGTTCATATATTTTTAGCTAAAGTGCTTACAATCACCTTGAAATTGTACAGGCACTGGCGAACACTTGATTCGTACGATGTTGGCTAGTCGATGTGTGGCTGCACTTGGTCGAACGCAAAAGGAAGATGAGGCTGGGGATGAAGAGCACGGGGAGCTCCCACCGGCCATGAAATTGAAGGTATCACTGACTCAACGAATGAGGATTCATCGATTATATAGGCAGATAAAACTGCTTTTATTCGAATTCTTTCGCTCTGTTTAGGGTGTTGAATAATTGTGCTCATGCTAATGTACGTAGTTAAGAATTGTTGAAACTATTCCCACAATATAGACGACACTCCGCGAAACGTCAGCCTATAGAATATTATTTTTATACTTGCATAGCCTAGCTTTAGATAAATATAAGTTATTAGGTGGTTCGATTCATGTCGTAGTACGCTATAGAAGAACTCAAATTGTACGCCAGAGTTCCGAAGAAGTATCTACTACTTCAAATTTTGTTTTCATTAAGGCTTTTCAATATCGGACTACAAATTATTACTAAAGCACAAATCGAAAGTCACAATTAACCCTTTCTTTTACTCACCGACTAATGTTTTTTCTACAGTTATTTTTTGCTTATAAGAGCATAAGAGCTTATTCATCCTTAAGTGCTTCACCGATCGCAAATATTCATAGAGATATATGTCGTTGAGATCATTTGCTAATTTTTTTTGTTAAAAATAAGTTTCAGTCAGACCTTTCCTTGAATGCTGACGCCGTCTTTCAATTTTCGCAAATTTTTCAAAACAAATTATGCCAAATTTTTTTATTTCTTGGTTGATATATATATATACATATATATCTTGACCTGAGGCAGGTAGATTACGATATACATAATGCTTATGCAGACTTGTATTACCATACACTGCCCTCTAAAAATATCGCGGGAAAATATTGGTGCTATCGAACCGCAACTTCTCGAAAGGCAATATCTTGGTTATTAAATTAACGCATTCGGAGATTTTTTCCATAAGCGAGATTATCTCACCGGATATGTAGTATCTGTATCGTTTTGTTGGATCCCCATGCTATACACCTTAATGTTGATCAGATGTACCCAAAGAACGTCTAATATTAATTTACGATAATGCCTTTAAAATGTGTTTACCAATATCAATCTTTCCTAATTATAATTTAGCTTTAAAATAAGACAAATAATAAATAGTCTACAGGTCTTCTACGAATTTTTGGAATATATCGGGCACTATTTACTCAATAACTCTTTACGAATCTTTGTAGGTTTCTTGTGTGACATCCTTTAGAAACCTTATATATTTATAACCAGTTCAGGTCAAATAGAGAATCGTGCGCATGCATGCGCTACCTCATAGAATTTTTTACCGATTGATTTTATATTTTCGGTTTTCCAGATAATCTCCGTGAGCACCAAAAAGGCTAACATGGCACACAACATGTAAAACCAGTACATTACTCTTATAGTAAAAGCTATGAATTCCTTTTAAGATAGAGAGACAATGAGCGTACAATAATGCAGAAGTACTGTATCGTTATCGTTCTAACAAAGACTTTATATTCGACAGGCGTTTCTCGAGAAGAACTTCGTAGAATCTCATTGCGTACGTGAAGGAGGCGTTCACGGTATGGCTGCTGGAGCTATCGGTACGTAAGACAGCCCTAATAATAATAATATCTTACTATAGGTATTAATGCTAACTGTACTTTGTATATGGATTATCTTTTTCATGTCCTAGGTTTCGAAAGAGTAGCACGTTCTTAGTGCAGCGATTCACTTTGTTATGTTGAATAATGAAGGACGCGTTCTACAGTAACTCGAGTACGCCACAGTACGGTCAAATAGAATTAAAAGTATACATAGACTTTGCAGAGTACTACAGTTACGAAAGAAACGGAAAAAGAACATTCCATAATGGGTTAGAGATCCGCCGATCAAAGCTTCAGGAAGCGTACCGTGCAATCCAGTAATTGATGTAATCAATTTGCTTAATTTTAGAGTTTACTCAATCGCTCATCAAGAGCATTTAGTCTTCATTATAAACTCAATGTATCAGTCAAATATTTTTCCAGTTTGTTATTTTGAATTTGGTTATTAATATACGGTTCATTGAGTGTAGCTCCGGCTTATTTGGCAAAAAACATATCTGTTATTATAACGTGAATGTTTTAGATACAGGGGTCTACTTTAAGGCTTTATTGAACAATCATTTTACAGGCCGGAAATAAGTTACTTAACGGTAGCACACTAAGGATTCAAAATCATTTTTTAGGTATGGGTACAAAACTTTGAAAGAAATGTGACACAATAAAGCACTAAATCTAAATCGTATTATTTTAAAAGAAGATGCACTAAAATGGGATTCTTTCGGACTTCGCTTCATTCGTCTACCTACATAGTCAATCATCATTTTTCAACAGCATAAGTCTTCTTTCTCAGACAATTTGTTCATACCTACTCATTTTACAAGCTGACACTTTAAATACAATCCAGTAATTACCAGTCTATTGTAGCTCGAGACTTCATTGTGTACTTCCTGTAATATACGTTCATTCACTACAGTTCCCCGACGTTGTGCGCGAAGGCTTCTGTCCCGTATTCAACAAAGGTACATATATTTCAGTTAACAAAGAGACTCAGTCCTCAATAACTTGTGTTATCATGGAAAACCTCTAGTTGAGAATATCTTTGTAATATCAGATACAAACACATTCCACGGGGTTAAATGACGAGCAGAGAACATGACATAGAGTCAAACGTTTTCGTTGGGAAGTAGAATGCATTAACTTGGCAAATAATGCATTCGTCCCAAGCGTAACAAGGCTTCTGAAAAGCTAAGCGGGGAATATAAGGTTCTCGAACATTATCTTCTTAGTCTTTTGAAGATGGTATAATGCCCTCGGTTTTTATGCAGAGTATTGTCAGTCCGGTTTGCGGAAAGCTAGCTCAGCTGCTCAGGGTGATCGTCTCATAGTACAGGAATCCAGATTCCGCATTGTCATCGAAGATATTATCGTATATCACTTGCTCTTGTGTAATATGCTCGGTTCGAACCTTGCAAGTATATCAGCATGGCTTCATTTGAGAAAAGCCAACTTACGCTCAATTGCTACAGGTCGCCCATGGTTGAAAACTTGTTGTCTTTGTTAGCGTTCACCTTGATTTCTCTCACGTATACAATCGAAAAAATTACGACTAGTTAATCGCGAAAATGCCGTTCTAGATGTAGCTTCCATAATTACAAAGTGTTCTCTTGTGTGCCTCACATATCTCGTTCAAGGCGGAAGCGGACACTTCTTGTCAGCCTCTGTTAAAGCTGTGTCTAAAATTTCAGAGGGAATTCTGCTCACGTCCTTTCCTATACAGAATGCGCTGTCATGATCCTAAACGTCTAAGCCTCGAGCTAGCCTGCGAAAGTGTTTCTGCAAAATGCAAAGTATGCGCCGATAGCCTACAAATCTAAATGGAGATAAGGAATGCACCAGATGCAGCTTTAATCCAAAAACGATTAATTTAGTAGTTTCGTTGGCAAAAAAGGACACGGCAGTAATGTCAACATCAAAAATACGTTATTAAAACTGCATGCTATGATTACCTTTTAGTTGTTGACAGGTGTGTTGCGTACCGACATTTAAAATTTGTATGTTGTATTCGACATAGATCTGAAGCTCATGACTCATTCTATTCAATGTTTAGAGGAAACACCATGATTATGCAACCTCATAATCCCCTCAGGGTGCTGCGTTGTATTTGAAGTCTTACAATGCTGAAGGAATCTGAATTCTTACTAGATGTATGTACTGTTGTCCCAGTTGTTAAATATAAAATACTCAACATAAAGTTGTTCTCGCATCGAGATGTGGGACTCGCGGAAGCTCCTGTGCTGCAAAGCATTGCAACTTTCCATAAAAAGCAGGACTTGCGCACAACCCGAAAATTAGTCATAAAGAACCCTCGCAGTGACTTTCTTGAGGTTTTGTAAACAATCCACGCACCGGTTGATATTCGCGCTTCCGGCGTAGCCTCACATGACTGAAGATCAGTCCCTCTTATTACATACTAGTTGACGAAGGCTTGGGCCGGGAAATCTATTTTAATACGTACTGTAAGCTCCTTCGAACAAAGAAAACTTCATATTGTATGAAATTATTGTCACATATACAAGTAGCCTTAGTGTTTTTTTGTGAATGGTGACTTTTACGATAATGGTGAATATCTACGACTAACGGTTTAATAACATTGGTATTGGCAGGTCTTGTGTACGATGACGAATTAAAGATGTGCGACCTCGTATGGGCACATACGAGCGCCAACTTCATTCTCGCGTACGCTGCTCCTGGATCAAATAAAGATATTCTGCGCTCAGAGATCTGTGCACAGAAAGATATCGAGGACATTGAGAGAATTAAGGTTTATGCGAGCGGGAGGACTGTACGACTTGATTAACAACGTAAAAATAAAGAGTATTCACACTCTTTAAAAATAAAAGGCACATTGACGCATATCCACGTTGCCGTTACTTGATTCTCTATATCGCCTAAAAAGCTGTGGCGAGCTTATTTAACAACGGTTGTCGTTGTTAAGTTTAACGTATATGATTGATTGTCGCATGTGTTGGTTTGATGTCCTCGTAATAATTGTTTTGGTGGTAGATAATAAAAAATACAACAAGCCTTGACAACTTCAACTGAGACGTCGGGTAGATAATCAAAAATAGAACGAGCCTCGACAACTTCAACTGAGACGTTTAAAACTTTCAGAAACTATCTAAACCGTATTTAATCATCCATTTACAGCCGTTAACGATTTAACTTGTACATTTTGCAAAGCGTTACATAGGTAATATAGTTCATGCCAACGCACATGCATATATGCGTAAGCATTTCGTTGTTCTAGCCTTTTTCATGCGAATATGAGAAACAGGTTTATCGCACGTGTTTCTCGTAATGACCTCAATATGTGTGTGTGTGTGTGTATGGACCCCTTCGTACGACTGCTGAAGCTGGTCTTATTGAATTATCGACATTGATGCTGTGTCCCATTCGCTAAACACTGACTTCCCAGAGACGGATAGTAAAGCGTAGCAAACGCTCATTCTGGGAGCTGCTGCATTTGACTGTATAACTTTACCGTGTTGGCTCTGTGAACTATCCGAACCGATCTATTCGTTGGAATCCCACCCTGAAAGTCTACACAAGGACCATTCGGGCGATTTACTTGGCGCTCAGAGCAAACATGTGCTAGTGAACAACTCGAGGAGAATGGGAATGGCGACTATGTTTTCACTACTCCAGGACCGTTCAGAGGAATAAAACGTTGGAGAAGATCTCCCGGTTCACTGCATGCCGGGGCGCGTTTCATTCGGGGGGCAGTGCGTGGAAACGGGTAACCGTAACCGCCGTCGACTTATGACACTCCGCGTAGAACATCGTTGCTTCGTGCTGAACTTTAGTAATTCAGAACCTTAGTAATTCAGAGACTGGGTTGCTTTTAATTAATTTTGGCCATGCCCTATATAGCTAATCACCCTTACATACCTATCATCTATCTATGTATCTGACGCGGATAATGACTCCGCGTGGTTATAGAGCTACACGCTATCTTTTGATCTCATTAAAAAATTGTATTATTTAATACCCTATCCTCTCAACAAACGGTATTTTGATTGAATAGATAGAATCTCCCTCTGCTCTTCGCATGGTCGACGTGTACTAAATCGCTGCGCGATCATACATTGGGCAGTTCCAGGCTCTCGGTTGTACAAAGTTTTCATGCTGGCAGATACAACAAATATGGGTGCATTCACGGTGCAGACGTACCAGACACTTGCGTAGACACTTGCTAGTTGCACAGGTTGGCTGACACTGGACCGCTACGGATGTGCGTCAATACCAACAGAATGGAGTGCCTCCATCTCAACTTCCGCAGTCAGCCGACGGGAGGGTTGGGCGGAGTCTTGGCGTTGTTTGCCATCCCAACCAGCGGCGGCGTACAATGTGGACCGATCGACGTCGCTCGGTTCAATGCGGCGCGGCCGCTCCGCCGAGCGGGTTGGCCGGACAGAGTCCTTCTGCAACCCTGGTTGGCTTGCTGTCAGCGACTGAACGCCACTGTCAACGGCGGCACATCTGGGTTTGTCTTTTGGCGTCTCCGCCTGTCGCACGACGAAGAAGCGCGCGATCGCTGTTGCCATGGATGTTGTTGTTGCTGCGGGCAGTTGTACTGACGGCGGTCGCGGTGCGGGTTGGCGCTGTGGCTTTCGCTGTTCATCATCCTACCCAGCGCCAGTAGAGCCGATTTTTGCC